>JARQZK010000808.1:125000-137500 GCA_030704885.1 Cynegetis impunctata | reverse complement strand
CGTTAAATCCAATTTAAATTGAATTCGTACCATTGCCAAGTCGGCTACACAAAAAAAAATTTTGTTCGTGCTAAAAATCTAGGCACGCCTAAAAAGCTTTTGCTTCACAAGACTCAAATTCGTATAGCGTTGAAATAAATCTCTCATTTTAGAACACTAAACCTTTGTACTCTTCAGTTGATTTAATTTATAAAAGGGCAGTAAGTCAAATAGAGAACTAATTAATCATTTACTTTAATTCACTTGAACATCGAAAGAAGGTTACTGACTTATGTCAGCTGTATAGATGTATCATAATTATAGTTTTCAATAATATATACTTTAATAAATGAAATGCCTTCTAGTTTTTCATCATTATAATATCTTAATTTTCGGAACGTTAAAAAATATCTATTCATAAAAACTATACAAGCTGACCATGGTCAATTTAATACATTAAATAAAGTGAAAAAAAAAATGTTCCAATAATTTGAAAAAAATATCAAACAATTTTTCAAGGGAGGTGGTTATATGTATTCCCTGACAAGAATTCTACATTTACAATCCAACAGTGAATTATATAAAACGTCAAGTCGCCCTAACTTAAAATCTGCATCCAGCTATGTCGATCTGGTACTATTGGATCTCATCAGTGCAGCTTATTTGACTCGAAGTAAACTAACAAATATCTAATCTAGACTACTATCTGGATTACAACGATAATGCAGACTTTCTGACATGAAATGTCTACTCTGCAATTCGGGCGTATATGATTCCAAAGCACGATTACATAGCGTTTTTAAGAATTATGGACATACTCACGAGAGTGCGCTCATTAAATACTTGTTGCGATTTACGCAATACTCAAAATCAAATCATGAAAAATTTACAAGTTTAGCACGGTCAATGCAATACATTACATAAAGTGAACAAGAAAATTCTTCAATAATTTAACAAAGTATCAACCAACTTTCCAACTCAGCTGGTATACACTTCATAAACACTGATTATTTCGTGCATTTTCTGGCAGACATAGTTTCTTTTCAGATAACTCAAATTTTAGTCACAATTGAATTAATTTCTGCCATATAACAATATCTCCGCACGTGTTCACATATTTCTCATTTATGCTTTTCGAAGCAATATCGAGCTATTGATTTCGCTTCAAGGGATACATTGTGAAACATAAGAGGATATGAAATGTAGCATTGAAAATAATAACCCCCAACGTGTTTTCGTGTGTCAAAAAGAGAAGTTACAATCTTCTACTTTCTACGTTAAAAATCGTGTCTAGATAGAATATATGTTCTCTTCTTTAGATGTTCCTTGGAGAACCAGTAAATGTAAAAACCATCGACATCATACTGCTTGAAGAGCATTTGTTATTTTATAGTTAATCGGAATATGCACTAATACAGTGGCGGCTCGTGAGGTTTTGGTTTAAGGAGGCTACAAGAGGTGTTAAAAAATACACCATAGGCGAAAATTTTCAGTATTTCAAGGTCAACCTTATAATTTAAAGAAAATCAAAGTAAAACAAGCACCCTAAGCTATTAATTTGTTTGGAAAAAAATTTTTTTCACTTTTGAGTGTCTGCCTTGAGACCTACAACTCCTATATACAATATTCAGAAAAACTCTTCTCAGCCAATTAATCAATTCATCTATTCATCAAATTTTTTTTCTTTCACAAAATAGGTATCTACCTACCTACTTAACGAATTTGTTACTTATTCGAGGAATTAATCAATTGTTGCCCAGCAAGTACAAAATATGTGTGGGACAGCTGTTAAGAGCAAATAAAAAGTTATTATATATTTTTGAAGATTAGCGGGATTCTGCGATCCTTAACGTTAGCTAAATGATCTATAATATCCTCATAAAATTTTTTGTCTTTCGCCAAAAGTTTCACCAATTCCTTTTCGAAAGACAACAAACTAATATTTTTCAAACGATCCTGGGTCATTGAATTTCGTAAATAATTTTTAATTCTTTTAAGAGTGGAAAACGAGCGCTCTACGGAAGCCAATGTCACCGGGATAGAAACAATTAGACATAAGAGTTTATAAACTTGGGGTAAATCTTGATTCAAATCATATCAAAAAGGTATTTAATAGTCATCGCATGATTTTCATTTTGCCCTAAAATTTCATTGTCATTATAAACAACAAACAGTTCACTTTTTAGGGCCACCTTATCAAAAAAAGTGTATTTTTGACTCAAATTTTCTAGAAGGTTATCTGGAAAATTAGCCGAAAATACGGTAAACAAATTTTTATTGAGTCGAAGAAATGCAGTTCTTTCAAATCAGAGAACCTTATTTCTATTTGACCCATAATAGTATCCAAACTTTCATAAAATATTTGCTTATAGTGAAGTTCCATATCTGTGAAACTGAATTTCTTTCGTTTTGGGCTAAATTGAGTCGTATCATCAGTAGTTTGAAATACAGAAAATAGTTTTTCAAAATAAACTTCTGCACGAAATTCTGAAATTTTTTCCAAAAGAAACTTGAGCCGATTTCGTGAGTAAATCACATCTGAAAACTTGTGCTGTAAGATTTGAAAAACTATTTCTGTTTGTTCAAAAATTAATTTAATGATGTTTAAAAAATATATAAATTCCTTATCTTGTAAGTAAGATATTAAAACGCGTGCGGTATTTAAAGTTACTTTATCGGTGAAAAATTCCTCACTTTCAACTATAGAATTAAATCGTCAAATCCTAAGCGGCCCCAAACACAGACATTTTTCCTAGTATAAAGTGAACACTGCCAACAAAATAATTAATTTTTTTCCTGTGATCCGGTTAGGCAAGGATGTCTCTCATAATTTCTGATATTAAAACCGCGATTTTGTTGTCTGTTACGCTGCACCAAATTGTTTAATTCAGGGGTAGGTCGCAATGTTTTTATCAAATCTTTTTCCTCATAACTTAGTGCACTAAAGTTATGGGATAACAAATATTCCACTAAGTCACCATTGAAATTTTTGAAATTAACTTCAGTAACCAAACTCATTTTAAAACCATACGCGAGCAAAATAAGTAAAACTGTTTTCGGCCATTAGTCACTACGATTAAATTAATGCTTTCCAACGAATTCACTCGATTTTACCCGAAAGTCTTTAGTTGTGATTGGTCGACATTGTGTGAGACTCCATCGGTGTTGCCATTTACATGTGTTTTGCTTTTCTAATGCAATGAAGTATTCATTCGCAGTATTTGCACCGTTGTTTGCTTTTCTGTGGCAGGCATAATGAACGTTGAAAATATATCTTTTTAAGCCTCCGCAGCGTTGCCACAAATCTTGAAATGAATGAAATGCAGTAAATGTGTATACCTTCTATCGTAATTAATAAATTATATTATATAATGTAGGTTGAAAGGAAGGTAGGTGCATAAAATAATATGATTTTGATTAATGTGAATATGCTGAATGCTGACTATTCGATATAATATATTAGTGATACACGGAATATTATCGAGGAGGAGGCTTCGTCTCCTTAGCCGCCTTCGGATAGCCGCCCCTGCACTAATATTCACATGAAGAACTATAAAAGACTCCTCTCGTGGGTAGTGGTTTAATTCATTCATATATATTACAGATTCACTATTCGAAAGATATCTCTAATTGCAGGTTTCAACCTGCAAGGGAGGATACATATTAGTGAATCAATTATTCTGTAAGCTCTTGACTTGGAATAAAAATCTATTGAGTAATCGCATTTCGTCATAACATTGACTTCATCTCGTACTAAACTATGGTATTACAAAACAATCTATTTATACGAAAATTGAATATAACAGAGGGGTTCCTAGAGAAACTAAATAACAATGAGCAATTCATCCGGGGTTATTAGTAGGTACTTGAACATTAACTAGGTTTCCGGAATTTTTATATTTATTGATGTATAGGCGCCCGAAAGTAAGATCGTAGCGCCGGAACGGCTAATATCGGTACTAGAGCATGGGATATTAGCTGTTTGTTTACATTGGTTGTAATGGTATTTACATTCATTTCGTTTTGAGTTTTCGAACGTTTATCGTCGTAATTTGTGTTTTTTTTGGACTTTGTATTTTCCTGTGATATATTGTGTTTGGATTGAGAACAATTTTATCTCTGTTCAACAGTAGATAACCTACCTACATCAAGTTGAAATTTACACTGAGTTTTTATCATTGAACATGAAAATCAATAATAAAATAAAGTAGAGGACGAATGAATTATTTGATGAATTGGTTGAAGGAACTATGTATACCTCATGAAAAGGCTGTATATATATATAGAACACCTATTTATTTAAAAAATATAAAAACTTTCAAAAGTTTCAAGAAAACATCTCTGACATGTCTACTTTCATTACGAACTGAAGAATTTTTGAGTATAATGGACAAAACTGAGTACTTACCAGCTAAACTGAAAGAAACAACATGAAATAAAAGAAGAATTAATATGAATACTCAGCTTGAATGGTTTGAACGTAATAAGTTATTATATTTTTTGAATTTTCCTGACGTATAACAGCTATCCTAAAAGTACGGTGGACTTCTGAGAGTCTGGTTTTTTTGATAGAATCTCTGTTTTCCTGATTATATAATTGAATATTTTAGTTTTCACCTAGCTATAGAGTCCACAAACTTACTGCAGGGAAAATAATTATTCTCAGTAAACTGTAAAGAACAACTCTCTTATGTTCAGACATTTTTTTTCAATCTTCAAGTTATGAATCCACACCTTTCTTCTGTCCATCATTTCCTTGTTTCCCAACTTTGTTTGGAATGCAACTTTGAATTGTCCAGCTTTCGGAAAGGTATGTATGCTATATTCGGTTTTTTTTGCCCGATATGAACAATAGAATACACAACAATAGTGATTCATCTCTTCTGAACGTTTGTAAACGACGCAAAATACGATTAAAACTCAACAACTTCTCATATAAAATACACGTAAACAGATGTAAACAAAGCAATCTATCTCCCATGCTCTAGTAATATTCGACACCGGTAGGGGGCGTATCGCTTATTGTGTTTTCCCTATAGGGATTCCCAACTTGGTTTTATGGAGACTATTTTCTAATTGTAATATATTATAATTGTGTTTAAGGGTATGGTTTTCTTGAATAATATGGCACGCATAATTAGTCAGTTTTCTGCTTAATATGGCTACGTTGGTGTTCGTGTATTCGAGTTTTGAAATTTGTAATTGTACGTCCTCTATAGAATTTTTAGAATTGTTAGTCAAGTCTATAAACACCAGTACGTTCATCTCTATGAATTTTTGATTTGTTGTTTTCAATCAATTTTTTCCAATGCTATTGTTGGTTTTGTATGAAATTCTGAAAATTTTTTATGAAAAAACAATTTAAGGTTTTCGGTTTTTTTTTTAATTTCTTTATAAATTTATGAAGTGTGTTCGCCACACTATGCAGCCTCTATAAGTGACTTGTTGAACCAATATTTAACCGAACATTATATTGGTGTTTCATTGAATATCCTCAAAGATCACCATATTTAACACCATTGGATTTTTTTCACCTCGTATCATTTGGAAAGTGATTTGTACAAGCAGTTGTGAAGATACGTATATACGAAATGATTTATGTGATCTACATAAAAGCTAATGGTTTTTTCATGCAATCCTTTTATGTCGTGAATCGAAGAACCCCTACACAACCCAGCGAGCTCGAAACATTCAGTGACGAATTCTTCAAATCGTCGAACTCGCGAAAATTAAATCTCGCGCGATTAGAGGGCAGTGAAGTGTTACGGCCGCAGAAGCTCTGATAGGTGCGCTAGAGGGCTTGCACGAGGGAGTTCTGGTGCCTAGTTTTACGACTCACCGATCCGAAAGATTGTCATTCCTTTCCGACATTCTCGCGGATTTTAAGCGTGAAAAATTTCAGAAATTTCTACATCGATATTTATACCTCCACTTTTCAGCGAGTATCAACTTTTATGTTGGAATAAAGTGCATGGTACAAACATTGTAGTTTTACGTTTTTAGTCGTATTTTTCTCTGGAATAATAGACAATTTTACTGCATCGAAAATTAACATGGAGGTGGGAAAGTGATTTCTGAAAAAATCTCATACCTTCTGGACTACCAAATTCGACAATTCGACGTTCCTTTGATGTCTGATGTATATATGTATATATATATATATATATATATATATATATAAATATATATATATATATATATATATATATATATATATATATATATATATATATATATATATATATATATATATATATATATATATATATATATATATATATATATTATATATGTATATATATATATATATATATATATATATATATGTATTATATATATATATATATATATATATATATATATATATATATATGTATATATATATATATATATATATATATATATATATATATATATATATATATACAGGGTGGACCACGGCGAACTGCATCGATCGATATCTCAGAAAGTGAATGTAGAAAAAATTTGAATTTTTGGGAACTTGCTAGATGTCTTGGGGCCTATACAGCTAAAATATTTTTATCTATTGGGCACTTTCGGTTGTACCGGAAAAAGAACCTAAGTCGCTTATTTAAAATGGAATACCCTATATATCATTACATTTTTGGATTCTACTTAAGATTCTAGGCAGATCCTATGCATCATGTCCTATACCTTCAGTATAGTCTAAGCGTTTTTGACATATTTAGGTTTTTATGTCAAAAACGACGATTGCAAGCTCTAATATAATTATTAATTGTTCCTATAAAGAAGCCTTTCTTACTTACTTTGGGTTATATTCCTTGTTCAAAAGGAGCTACTTTAATAGATTTTGTATAATATTTGGATAACTAAGTGTAATATCTAAAATGTGATTGAGAAAACTGACACAAATTTTTCAACTGGAAACCCCCCATTTTTCTTATTTTGTAGTATTTAGCATTCATAAAGAAGGTAACTTTGTACAAGGTTATCCATACCTAAAATTTGAAGTTTTCGAAATATTGCCAATTTAATATTTTTATCTGGCGATTTTGCATAATCGTTAAACAATTAGATCTAGGATAGCCACGATCGTATTTGACATTTCAAATCATCCTAATGGCACTTCGGTTAAATTATACGAACGAAAATTATTTAAACTTATTTATTATTTATGGACAATGTGATAAAGTTATTCGAAGAACATGTGATACATTTGTGACCCGATATCCTCATAAACAAAGACCATCAGCAAATACTGTTAAACGAATTATAGAAAACTTCAAGAAATTTTGATCCGTATATATATATATATATATATATATATATATATATATATTATTTTTATATATTATATTTATATATTTTACGTTGATATTTCTTGTTTTGTCATGGTTTCTGAAAGATTGTCGAACTCCACAGCTTCTGCAGATAGAGTTAAAGGGTTGAGGTTTGGTACGTACATTGGGATTATGTTGACTTAAGATCCTTTCTTGAATTTAACCCTTTTTCTCAACCGCGCTGCATTTCATGATGACAATTTTATTCAAATTTCATCTCGATCTGTTTCGCTATCAGTACATGAATTGTTTTTTACGATAGACGGTTGAAATTTGGTCCGTTGATTAAGTTAATGTTGAGGTACGTTCTTTGGTTGGCTTCAACTTTTTTTCGCAACCACTGTGCACTTCGCAAATTCCATGCCGCTAAGCCAGTTTGCTCTGCATATATCAAAATCATCTAACACCTATATATGTGCATCCAGTAAATCTGTTTACGCCATCATTATCAACTTGATTGTATTTGCTAACGTTCCATCTAGTTATCTTTCTATTAGTAGATATCTCATCTGAATCTCAATGCAATTCAACGACGGTCGGTGTAAATTATTCCTATACGAGCTCGAAACATGGTCGGTTAGATAGTACCCAATTATATTAGTATGTGCAATCAATTATCTATAGGAGCTTATAAATTCGCTGGATAGAGTCTGATTAACAAGGGTATTGCTGAAGAGTTTATTACGCATGAGATAACTTATAATATCCTAAATATTTGACTACTGTGAGATATTGTTACAATATTATATATTTAAAGGAGTCATTCTTATATACAGGGTTATTCACGTTATTCGAAACGAAGAGTTATGGCTAAAGTATTTGGTATTATAAAAGTTTTTTCTCAAGTATAGATAAAGACCTATTAGAACTACATTTCAAAAATATTTTCATGTTGTACAGGGTGTTCCAAAAACACGAAAAGTATCAAAGTTGGTATTTTTTAAATAGAATACCCTGTATATTATTTCATTTTTGGATTTTACAGTGAAAACAAATGCCAGTTTCATTGAGGTTCAATTCACCTAAACCTTATGGTTTTTGAAATATCTCGTAATTTGCGAAAATGTAGTATCAGTTTCAACGCTTAATCTCTCAACTGGTGTTTTCTTATTTTTAACCAAATTAATTATAAAGCCTACTAACTGGATCAAACTTTATGTCGCACTTGTGATGTATTGACTAACTTAGACTTGGTGTGTAAAAATAAAAGTTAAATCATTGCAATCTTTAAACGGCACTAACTTGTATAAATTAAATGGGACACCCCGTATTTTATGTCACCAACAGATGTAAAATTTAATTGTCTATCGAATACATAACAATCGATATCTCTTCACGTTTTCAAATAAAATGCATATTTTCATCTTACAAACTGATTTTAAGAAATTTATCATTCATCAAGTCGCCTATGGCGTTTTGAGAAATCAGAATTGATTGAAATAAACATCAAGATCATAATAATATATGCGTTCATCTTGCAATATCTTAAATGTTATTTACTAGTTCAAATTATGAAGGAAACAAAAATTAAGAATATGAAACAAGCAATATTTTATATCAAGCGTTCAAAATAGCGACCCCCAGACTCTAAACACAAATGTATTCTTTTTATAAAACCTTCAGCAACATCTAATAACATACGCGGGATAACATTTAGAAAAGCTTCTCTGATACGCTGTTTTCATGAGCGACTTGGTAAATACCAAATTTCTTAAAATTAGTTTGCAAAATGAAAATGCTCATTTTATGTAAAAAACGTGGAGAGTTATCGATAGGAATTTATTCAGGCATATATCGATAGACAATTAAATTTCACATCTGTGGATGACATAAAATACGGGCCGATCCATTTAAGTTGAACAAGTAAGTGCCGTTTAAATATTGCAATAATTTTACCTTTATTTTTACAAACCAAGTATAAGTTAGTCAATATTTCACAAGTGTGGTATAATACACACCACCAACAACACCAGACAATATGAAACAGCGTTTCAGAGAAGTTCTTCTAAATGTAAGCCCGCGTATGTTCCCAAATGTTACTAAAGGTTTTATAAAAAGGATACTGTTTTTTTTTAGAGTCTGATACTTTACCTGCATTTAAGAGTGAGTTTGTAGATCACTATACGATAAATAATAATAAATAGAGTCTGATGGTCGTCATTTTGAACGCTTGATATAAAATATTGCTTGTTTCATATCCATAATTTTTACATGTACATGTACATAGTACATTTGAGACATTGAAAAATAAAGGCATATATAATGATATTGATGTTTATTTCAATCAATTCTGATTTCTCAAAACGCCATAGGTGACTTGATAAATGATAAATTTCTGAAAATCATTTTACAAGATGAAAATGTTCATTTTATTTGAAAACGTGAAGAGATATCGATTGGAATGTATAATACGGGGTATCCCATTTAAGTTGAATAAGTTAGTGCCGTTTAAATATTGCAATTATTTTACCTTTATTTTTACACACCTAGTCTGGGTTAGTCAATATTTCACAAGTGCGACATAAAATTTGATCCAGTTAGTAGGCCTCATAATTAATTTGGTTAAAAACAAGAAAACACCAGTTGAAAGTTTAAGTGTTGAAACTGATACTACATTTTCACAAAATACGAGATATTTCAAAAATCATAAGGTTTAGGTAAATTAAACCATGATGAAACTGGCATTTGTTTTCACTGTAAAATCCAAAAATGAAATAATATACAGGATATTTCATTTGAAAAATACCAACTTTGATACTTTTCGTGTTTTTGGAACACCCTATGTAACATGAAAATATTTTTAAAATGTAGTTTCAATAGGTCCCTATCCATCCTAAAGAAAAAACTTTCATAAATTCAAATACTTTAGCTATAACTCTTCGTATGTATATGTAGGTATATATATATATATATATATATATATATATATATATATATATATATATATATATATATATATATATATATACACAGCAAACGGACAACTGTTTTATTCCCAATTTCTAAGAAAAATGCTATTCATGATAAAAAGTTTTGCTTATTCGAAAACCCCATAAAATGAAATAGAATTTAAGTTTTTCAACACTAGGTTAATTTTTTTTTAATCCCTATGAATTTTGGCACTTCGAAAATGTAATAGTAATCTAGAGAGTGGCTTCCGCGATATTCCTAGATAACTGTCAACTTCAGTAAATAATTTTGAAATTGTCAATCTTTTTCAACTACGCTAACTCTTCAATAAAGAATATATCTTTTAAAGAGCTATGGTATTAGAGCTGTTTCGTAGAAATACGCAATTAATTTATTTAATGAATAATACCCGAACGTACCAGTTAAAAGGAATGCGTAAACAAAATTATTAAGGACATTAGATACTCACTAGGTTATTATAACATTTTCTAACTTAGTGCAAAAATTCATAGGGTTTCACATGAAATTGAATTTAAAATGAAACAGGTTCTGAAAAACTTGAATTTGTTTTATTTTATGGAGTTTGTGAAAAAGCAAAACATTTTATCAAGAATAACATTTTTGGCTAAAATGAAATTTTTTCTTCTTCAGCACTTCATCCGTAGACTGTAGATATATAAATGTATATATATATATATATATATATATATATATATATATATATATATATATATATATATATATATATATATATATATATATATATATATATATATATATATATATATATATATATATATATATATATATATATATATATATATATATATATATATATATATATATATATATATATATATATTTATGAGTATCTTGGAGACAGATTTAACGATTCGGATGAAGTTTGGTATGTAGATAGGGTTTTGTTAAAACGTAATTATACACAAAAAAATTAAATTTAATACATATAATTTCATTTCGCAAATTTTTTGTAATACTTATATTGTTGCCGATATATTTTATATACCTATATATATATATATATATATATATATATATATATATATATATATATATATATATATATATATATATATATATATATATATATATATATATATATATATATATATATATTTATATATAAATATATATATAGATATAATATGAATCTGAGAAAGATTCCGGGGTTCAATCCGATTGTTTCGAAAGTTTTGTTGGCGTGAGAAGCACCGTTTTCACGACGTTTCGCCAAAATCTCATTTGGCATTTTCAAGTGCTGCTGTACGTCTGGTGACTCGACGGCAACTACAGTAGTTGCCGTCGAGTCACCAGACGTACAGCAGCAAATGAAAATGCCAAATGAGATTTTGGCGAAACGTCGTGAAAACGGTGCTTCTCAGCGCCAACAAAACTTTCGAAACAATCGGATTGAACCCCGGAATCTTTCTCAGATTCATTCCACCATCCGAGAAAACATATATATATATATATATATATATATATATATATATATATATATATATATATATATATATATATATATATATATATATATATATATATATATATATATATATATATATATATATATATATATATATATATATATATATATATATATATATATGTTTGTATATAAAACCTACTTCTGCATCTCTTTGTTGACTTTCGATTGTACAATAATTTATTATTTTCAAGGAGAATTCGACCAAAAACAACTGAATTATTTTTGTCACATCAGAATAAGTGGCGAAAATGAAAAATACCTCACATTTTATGAAAACTGTTTCTGTATGAATACTTCGTAACGCAGAACAAACCTCATTCGTTGTGAAAAGAGCCACAATTGAAATATAACACTGAATGCCTTTTTCGCTCGTGCGTGCCAGTATGTTCGAGGCTCAACCTCATATCTAGATGGAAATAATTCACTGCAACTGCTGCCAGCGAATGTTGAAGATGAAAAGAGGAAGGACAATATATGTATTGGAGTCGACAAGACAATTCATCGCAATGAATGGAGTGGAAAAACGGATATAACAGAAATTGTTTCGACGTCCAGTTTCACGATATTACTTTTGTCAATTTTCAAACAAATATTCGTCAAATTAAATCCAGATTCATTTAGAGCAATACATAGTAGCCATATGAATCGTATTAGTCGATAGGAATATTTATAGCTTCTGATTTCTAAAATGTCGATTTTACATTCTGAACACATGAGTTCAAAATAGAGTAGTTTCTTATAAATTATAAATAATCGAAGCACTATCTCTGTAAATAGCC
>JARQZK010000808.1:67500-115000 GCA_030704885.1 Cynegetis impunctata | reverse complement strand
CTTTCAATAGTATGGTACATCGTTAAGTAAATATTCCACTTTCAAACGTCAATTTTAACATCGACAAAAATATAATTGAACAAATTGCCGTAAATAATAATTATGATCCCATAATAAAAGACAATATGATGGATAAAAAGTTGTTCAAAAACACTATTAGCCAGCCTTTCATCGGAAATTCAAGTAGAGAACTTAAGTCTTTCTTATCTGAGCACAACATTAACATTGCTTATCGTACCGGTAATAATTTAGGAAATCATATAAAAAATAATATATCTAAAGTTCATAAAGATAATAAATCAGGAGTTTATTGAATTAATTGTGGTATTGTGATAATTTTTATATTGGTAGAACTTTCAGAATTCGTCAAACTAGAATTTCATAACACAAACGTAGCTTTGTTAATCAAAAGTCGGATTCACATTATGCAAAGCATTCAATCCAAGAAAATAACACATTCAATTTCGATTTTAAAATATTAAATGCTGAAAGTAAGGGAATTAAACTAAATTTTTTAGAATCATTACTGATAAATAAATACGAGCATTCCGGTCTCCTATTGAATAGCTAAATCGATCATAATTCAAGCCCCCTTCTCAATCTTTTCAAAATTACGGAACTACCTGACTAGCAGTTCAGAATTGGTTTTTTCTATTTTAATAATTATTTGTAACAATCCCTCTATTTACCCCTTCTACACAATTTGTCATCTCTTCATTTCTTGTTTTCGATATAACAGCGAAAATAGTTTGTTTGCCATTAGCATCTGAAGAAGGTGAAGTTCCACGGAAACGAGCATCATACGTTATTTCTTTAAATAAATGTCTAAATTGTTATTATCAACCATTGTTTTAATATAAAATGAAATAATCATGTATATTCTGAGGAAAACGAAGTACATAACTGTTGATTTATTGCTTGTGGTTCATTTAGAGCCATTTGGCAAACTCTTCAATATATACTTCTCAAATTATATTTATTTTCATTAGGTAGTCTTTAAAAAAATTTCATCTATTGATAGAAGCTATTATTTGGTTTCTCAACTAGTATACAATAGTTGTTGTGATTCTCTGCGAATAAGTTATTATTTTTCTTGTGATATATGATAACACAGCTTTTTAAGTAGCCATATATTTTCATCTAATTTTCAATTTTCACATGACTTTTCTTGTGATGATTCGTTTTGGCAAATATTTAGGTACATAATATTGCAAATTATTGCTGCCTGTATTTGTTAAATGCTGTCTCTTGATTTTGCAACCGGAAAACCTACTATATCAGGTCAACCTGGGTTTTATAGATATAGATATAGATAAAGAAGAGTAGTACAGATTTTTTCATTGATATCGGTTCATCTTGTAAAAAGATTTCTTCGTTTTAAATTTTTGAGGTAGGTAATATTTTCTGCTGTTATTCAGTGATGGTGCTGAAGTCGTGATGGTTCACAATATACCTGTCATTGAAGAAAAGTGAAAAAAAACTATATTGCTGCAAGCTGCATTAGAAACGCAGGTTTTCGTGAAATATCCAGATCAAAAATCTATTTATTTAATTAAGATTTCTTTTCAAACTCAATCCAGTATTTCATTCATTTGGATTACCAACTTTCAATCCTATTGCTTCAACATTGAGCCCTTCATCGTGAAAACAAGATTTATTTCCTCTCCAGTGGCTCAACCCCATAACCAATTCATACTTAAATAACATCCAAGATGCATGAAAAACTACCTATCTATCAACTCTCAACCCTATTGATCAAAAATGTTGCCTTCTATCGCGCAAACAAAATTTATTTCCTCCTTGTGGCTCAACCGCCTAACGAATTTGTACAACAAATAATCCCATCCAAGATGCTATGAAAAATTATCTACTTACAAACTTTCAACTATGTTTCTCCAGAATTGCGCCCATTATCGTGTAAACAAGTTTTATTTCCTCCTTTGGGAAACCCAACCCCCAATCAATTCGTACCAAAATGAATCCCAAGATATCATACGTATACTTACAAAATACGAATAGGTCTAAACTTCTCATTCGACATGCATTTGAATGAAATAAGTTATTTGATATAAAATATATAATATATATATATATATATATATATATATATATATATATAATTATATATATATATATATATATATAATAAATTAATGTTTCAGTTTCATTAAAAAGAACCTTGATTTCTAATTTTTTTTGTCTGCAACAAAGTGTGATACGAAATTCATTAGAAGAACAGAAAACTTTCACTTCTGGTTCTTCAAACCGACAAAATTATAGAGATTCTTTAAAATGCAGTTTTGTCAAAGAGAGGAACCTTAACAAAAATTATTTTTAGAAATGTAAGCCATGTTTTTCTTGGAATTATTAGAAAACAACCAAAAAAAATCATGTACAAGAATATTAAAAACTGAATTATTTTTAATCCTGAATTCACTAAAGTTTGCAGCGATTGAACCTAAATACGTAATTAGAAATAATCAATTAAAAACTTCATAAAAGGGTTCAACATAGTCTCCCTGAACTCTGATATACTCGTGGGCACGACGAAGAGATAACTGCTGTACTCGCCACAACAACCCAGCATTGTTCCTTATCACATCACAATGTTGTGATTCTCTGTAAAAGATCCTCCCTTGTATCAACCGGAGAGGAATACACCAAAGTTTTATTTGTTACAGACAAGAAATTTAGAAATCATGGTTCTTTTACTTTTTTTCTCGAAAACGCCTTACTTTATCGACAATAAACAAGAGCACCTTTTCTTTGGCTCAATGTTTGAAGTATCCAAATTAATTTTTTTCAACCCGTTATCATACAGGGTATTAAAACTGTAAGCATTAAAATGTAGAACCTAGTCCGCCCCTGGTAAACTAATCAAGCTAATTATGTTTAACATATGTGCAGCATTATAAGGTCTTTACTACTGTTTATCATATTAAATTTTCGATATATTATAAGTAGTTTAAAAGTTATTCAAGAAAATTTGATTTCCAGTGGCATCTTTTCAGAGGCCGCATTCTATCTGAATCCGAGAGATTTCCTTCATTTTATCGGACACCTTGTAAACGTAGTACTAGTATTCTGTCAGTTGAATCTTCATGATTCTGGATTGTATACCTACATCAAATAAAAATAGTATTGATAATTAGCAGGTACTTGAAAACATACTAGAAATATTCTTATATCCTGATTTTCTCAATCTCGTTATATTGGATAATGTGGGTTTTCGAAATGTCCACAGAAACGTCCAATTTATTTGAACAACGATCCTCAAGTTGTGCAAATTCATTAAAATATCGAATGAATTTTAACAATAGACGACTGCCAGCATCGGATTGCCGAGTTTCAGTCCTCGTGAAGTTAATTTGGATGTGGTCTTGTAGAAAAGTGATCGCTGATCTGTGTAGACTGTAGAAAGGCGAGGAAGACAAATGTTTCTACATGGCTTGCAATCTGACAACGTTATAGATATAAAAGCGCCATATATCTCATCAACAATAGGAATGTATACAATAATTTTGACTTAGTATAATATAATAAATCGAAAAGGTTTCTCTTTATTATTAAAATGAATTCTTTCCATGGAAAACTTGGCAGAAATTAATTAAATTAGTATATTCAGGTTTATATATAAATGAATATATATATATATATATATATATATATATTTATATAAATATATATTCAAACACCTGATGAAATTATTAACTTGAATTTATAAAACAGCTAACTATTGTTGCCTTTGGTTTAGTAGGTGGATCGACATTTGATTTGTACTGAATAGAAATAGCTTAGAAATAATGCTTAGGTCTAATAAACTACGCAAGCCTTAGTCATTTGAATTTTAATGATACCTATGTTGAATTCGCTAAATTAGAGAAATTTTCATTTAAGTATATACGCAGCTGAATTCGGTTTTTTTAAATTTATAGATTATAGAGAATGATTCATATTCTTATACCTGAATATTCAATATATTTTAGCTCTTGTTATATCCATCTTTCGAAGAAATACATTCATGAAATTATTCAATAAGAAGCCATCTTTTGAATTCACATGAATTTCTAATTTAAGTCGAGTGGTGCATAATTTCATTAATGATGAAGCTGAACTGAGAATAATTCAATTTAATTCCCTTGCATTCACTATTTCGTAGCTCAGCTGCGCCCTAACTACTTCGAAATATATTAAGATATCCATATTATGTGAAGAAAAATATACTTCAGATTATGTGTCACTTTTCATTCTCAATATGAACATACATTGTCATATTGTATTCACAATAGATTTATAGTTTTCAACATACCTGGTTTTCTTATTCCGCCTATCAAGTTGAATATAATGAGTATAGTCTTTTCGTTGATATTCATCAAGTATACTATGGAAAACAATTTGAGTTAAGCTTCCATTAATTAATTGTCACTAAGTACATTTTAGAATTTTGGAATTTCACATATACAACTTAGTGCAATGTCAATTTATATAATATACAAGTGGTCACGCTGTTGGAAACGAATAAAAGGAAACACATGTGTTTCATTCCTCCCTGAAGTATGTGTAAGGGAGGCGGGCAGCTTGAGTTTGGGATTAACTCCTTCAGCCAGATCAAAGGATACACTTGTATATACAAGTGCAGTAAGGATAGGTGAGACGGGATATTTATGGTACATAGGAAGTGTGGGTAGGGTTCAGAGGATTAATACTAGCCCAGCATTCGCCTTATAAGTTTGCAAGCAGTGACTTACATTACCATGAGGAAACCTCTGAAGAAAACTCATGGCAGACCAGTCGACCCCGGGGTTTGAACCCGAGACCTCCCAAATACTAGCCAGCGTACCTAAGTACTCGACTAACAAGCTTGGTCACGCTGTTGAAATTCGACACCAGTTCATATTATAGAAAATGGCGAATGCGCCGGAGGATTCTCACTTAGGGCTCGTTCAGACACGGGGCACGATTCTAGAATCGCGTGGAAATCGCGCGGGTCTTATTTATATAAGTACTTTTGCAATCGTTCAGACGTAACCGCGCGGTTGGTCAACCCGCGCGGTACCCGCGACTCAACCGCCAGAAAATAGAATCGTGCGTTGCCCGCGCGATTCTGTTACTATGGAGCCTCTCCTCAGCGTTCAGTTGCGTTGTTGGAACCGCACGATTCGTACGCCACAACAAGAACACGCGCGACATCGCTATGGATTGTTTCAACATTGAAATATCTCCTTTGATCAATTCAATCAGTTCATCAGAAGATTTTATTGACATTCTCAAATAGTCAAAAAACTTTTCCTCGACCATTCTTAATTTGGGTTATAATTTCACGAATTGGCCATGTACGAGTCGGTCACTTAATACTGGATGCACCCAATACTGCCTTCTTCTTTTTTTTTTCTATGAGCAATCACATTAAACATAGTATTTCTTCGTCAACTTCCATTTTCAAAACTAACGCTATCCGCTCACGCCAATCGCGTACTAACCGCTCTGTCTGAATACATAACACAATTTTGCGATTCCAAACCGCACGATTCTAAAATCGCGCGGTTCCCGCGTGTCTGAACGAGCCCTTGGGAGTAAATTTTTTTTTAGCAGGTTTTCACTTTGAAACAAATCTTGTCTACACGATAAACGGCGCAATTTTGTAGCAATAGGGTTGAGAGTTTGTATCTAAGTAGTTTTGTATGATATCTGAAAAGGGATTGGTTTTGGTTCGAATTGGTTAGAGAGTTGACTCCCGGGGAATAAATAAATCTAATTTACACGATAAAGGGCGTAATTTTGGAGCAATAGGGTAGAAGGTTTGTGAATAGGTAGTTTCGTATGATATCTTGGATGACATTGGTTTTGGTTCAAATTGGTTGGGGGTTGACCCCCTGGGGGGAAATAAATCTTGCTTGAACCACAGAAGGCGTAATTTTGTAGCAATAATGTTAAAAATTTGCATCTAGGTAGTTTTGTATAATATCTTGAATGGAATTGGTTTTGGTTCGAATTGGTTAGGGGGTTGATCACCCGGGGAGGAAATGAATTTTGTTTTCACGATAAAGGTCGCAATTTTGAAGTAATATGGTTGAAAGTTTGTAAGTAGGTATTTTCGAAAGATATCTTTGATGGGATTGGTTTTGGTTCGAATTGGTTGGAGGGTTGACCCCCTGGAGGAAAGAAATAAATCATGTTTCATCATGAAGGACGTATTTTGGAGGATTGAAAGTTTGTGAGTAGGTAGTTTCGTATGATATAATGGATGATATTGGTTTTGGTACGAATTGCTCGAGGGGTTGACTCCCCAGGAGAGCAAATAAATCTTATTTACACGATAGAAGGCCCAATTTTAGGACCATAGGGTTGAAACTTTGGTTGTAGGTAGTTTTGTATGATATCTTGGATATTATATATTTCGATATAAATTAGTTGGGGGTTTGAACCCCCAGAGGAGGAAATAAATATTGTTCACAAGATAGAGGTCGCAATTTTTGATTTTTGGATTCTCTCCGAAGTATTTCTAACACAAATTATACTTACTTTTAAGCTTTCTGCACTTCTTCTTAATATATTTTTTTGCTACAGTTCAAATTTAGCAATATATATATATATATATATATATAATCTTCTGATAATTATTAGCAATAACAGGCTTGTTGAATCTTAAAAAACTCGATTTTATTAAAAAGTTGACGTTCCGCCACGACATTCGTGGCTTTATCAAAACTTTTGAAAAAATTTAAATTCCTTTGACATTTATTGATTTGAAAAAATTTTAATAGAAACAGACTACTCTGTTTCACTAAAATTTTCCGGCTGTGGCCGTTCTTTGTTATTTATTACGTGCTATTCAGTCCAATATTAACATTCAAATCTGTTATTATTAGACTGAATAGCACGTAATAAATAACAAAGAACGGCCACAGCCGGAAAATTTAAGTGAAACAGAGTAGTCTGTTTCTATTCAAATTTTTTCAAATCAATAAATGTCAAAGAAATTTCAATTTTTTTGAAAGTTTTGATAAAGCCACGAATGTCGTGGCGAAAAACTTTTTAATAAAATCGAGTTTTTCATGATTCAACAAGCCTGTTATTGCTAATAATTATCAGAAGATTAGAAGTAGTTCACAGGCAACAACAATTCGAATAAATAATATATATATATATATATATATATATATATATATATATATATATATATATATATATATATATATATATATATATATATATATATATATATATATATATATATATATATATATATATATATATATATATATATATATATATATATATATATATATATATATATATATATATATGAACACGGTGTTCCAGAATAAAGTCAGAAAATTTCAAGAGGTCATTCCTGAAGACATTTTAAGAAAAAACTTTTTATGAATGTAGGTCTGCAAATGCTTCCTTACCGAAATAAGGGATGTTGAAGTTTGAAAAATGAAGCTATCAAAATGAACTTTGGAGCATCTATAACAATGTTCGCCGAGCTCCATATACTATTGTTTTCCAAAACTGTTCAGGGGCGGAGAATACAGTGGTATCGTTAGTTTCATTAACCTATATTTTTGAAGAAGGGCATTATTGGTGAATAGAAAAGAGATAAGCAATGAATTTGAAATCTATGGAATAAATTTTGTTTCTTGCTTCAATTTGATGTTCTGAATTGTTTCCTTTCTCACGAAATAGAACAAAACAAACACTCTCATTGTAACTCAAAATACTAAATCTAATTTTGACATAAGTTCGGCATTGCGAATGCGAGTAGTCAAGGCAACCACATTTTTAATTGTGAAATATTTTTCCAGGAAAATTTAATAAAGGAATTATGCTTAATTATTTTGAAAACGCTTGAGAATATCGAATTGCAGCTGGAGACAAAAGAAATTCAAAAAATTCCAAATTTATTGCTTATCCTATTTTTATTTACCAATAATAACCTTCCTCAAAAATATGGTTAAATGAAACGCTACTCCCCAATTCTCCGTTCTCAACAGTTTTGGAAAAACTTCCAGCAGTAGTTTATAGATTTTGAGGAGCTATAACAATGTTCTAAAGTTCATTTTGATAGCTTTCGTAGTTTATAAGATATTAAAAAAAAAAAATTATATATTTTTTTTAAATTTAACAGCAGTAGTTCATAGATTTGGAGGAGCTATAACAATGTTTCAAAGTTCATTTTGATAGCTTTCGTAGTTTATAAGATATTAAAAAAAATTATATTTTTTTTCAAAGTTCAACAGCCTGTATTTCGGAGAGGATGCATTTGCCGACCTACATCCATAGAAATTTTTTTTTTGTATATATATATATATATATATATAAATATATATATATATATGTATATATATATATATATATATATATATATATATATATATATATATATATATATATATATATATATTTATATATATATATATATATATATTTTCTTCATTGCGACTTCTACGACTCCTATTTCTTAATGCGACAGGTTGAACATTGCCGGTTTCTCGCAATCTCTGTGACAATCTTTTGAATAATTTCCGAGAATGACGCCGTCTTTCAGGATATCGTATCGCATACTCCCGTTCAGCAATTACTTCATTTTGTAGACTTTCAAAATATATACTGAGCAAAACAGTATAGAGCCTCTCCATTTGAATAAAAAGGCATTATAAAAGAGTTAGTTTGCAAACAGTCAGAATAAATTTTACAGCATTAAAAACTTTAAAGTAAACAATCATAAAACATTGGTGTCATTTCCGTAGGTAACTTGCTGACTTTTGAAACATCTATCTCTCAACAGTTTAACATCATTCGTAATATTGCAGCTCGCCCATGAACATAAAACTATAAGAGACCGAGGATTGAATTTTTACCCGAAAATTTTTATTCGAAATAGTTCAAAGCAGATAATGGCAAGCATTTTGAGTATTTAAAATAATGAGATAGAGGGAGCGTTTTGTAAATTTCTGTTATAAGTAGCTCCTTTAGTTTTGTCGCATTATGTAATGTTAATAAATATTTTTGTGATGCGTTTCTTCTTGTTATTTTATTTTCAAAACAATTTTAGCAACATAATTTCTCTTCCACCTCACAGTGCGAGCCAACAATCATCAACACTCATCAAAAAATGACAATATCTTTGGAATGAAAAGAGATATCAGTTCGCGGTTTAGACAGGTCAATAGGTCATCAAATTTGGCTTTTTGTTAGCTAGTTAGATTTATAGCATTGTATTTGAAATTTCTCAAAAATAATCATAAATAGAGCTAGGTGTTACATAATGCCCTCTAGTTGCCGATTTGAAAATTAAAAATGTTTTTGTTATTTGTTACTGCAATCTACATTCAATACTCTTTGCATAGAGTCTACGTTTTTGAAAATAGGTCCATACATTATGGAGTTACAGTCTTTTTTATATCAAAGAAAGAGAACTTCTCCCACCATTTCAGAATAGGTTATACAGAAAAATGACTTCAACAAGAGTTGTAGAATTAGGACAGTAGTTTCTAAATTTGATATTTTTCACCAGCCTAAATTGAAGAATATTTCGTAAAAAATTCAATAATACTTAATAAGTGCTAGTTTGCGCCACCTAGCGGTAAACTATGGACTCAAAAACATTTTCAATCATTTTTTCAGGGCAGATTTACATATAAGAATTTTTTTCCCCAAATTCTAGGACATACGGTTTCCGAGATACGGCCGATCGCTACCCTTAATGAATCACCCTGTATATATATATATATATATATATATATATATATATATATATATAAAAGAAAATGAGCCTATGAAAAGGAGGTTTTCAAAAGCACCGTATAGGAAGCATACAGTAATTTCAATTTTTTTATTTTTATCTTTCAATCTCCATGGCGTTAAAGTGACTTCAATGAGTAAAAAAGTAAACATCTTTATATCAGTCTGCTCCAATTTGAAACAATTCAAGGAAAAAAAGATATGGCTACTCTAATATCAACTCTGAAGAAGTGTTTTCTCGTAATGTAAATTGTTTAATCCTTCGAGTGGAAGTTTGATGTGTATGTTTAAAACAAATAAAGATTCGAAAAATTAATAACCGCAATCTAGATAATGCTGCAGTAGATTATTTCAACCCAGAAAATTATCCTTCAATGAAATTCAGAGAGCAGCTCTTGTTATGTACATTTTCCACTCAAGTTTAAATTAGCTTTCAATCTTAATCCCTTACGCCCCTACGCCTTTACGATCACTGGATTTCATGCAAAATATATCAAATAACCGACAATTGATTGGACTCATCGCATACCAACCATGTAGCAAAACAATGAAATCACTCCGACAAATATAATAAAAAGAAATAGATGTTTTAGGTTATTATTTTGATTTTCTACATCATATGTAAGAATTTATGTCAGAAATTTTTTAGACAATTATCATTCATAGTTAGGGCATATTTTTTTGAATTCTTATTTTGATTTTCCGATTCGCGTAGAAGGGTTTATGTTATTAATTCTTTCACAATTATCATACAAATTATTAGCATAATATTTTTCATTACTATTTTGTTCACTTCTATTTTATGATATCATACAAAAATTATGTTATTCATAATCTTTGTATGATATTATAAACAAAAATTGTAGTTAGAAATTCACAATAGTAATGAAAAATTTATGCTGAAACAACTTGTTATTATTACTTCGATTTTCTATCTCATATTTGAAAGTTTATTCTAGGAATTTTTTTTTACAATTATTGTATTACACTTTTAGAGTATTTCCTACAGGAACAACACCTAATATATATTAATATATTTATATATATATATATATATATATATATATATATATATATATATATATATATATATATATATATATATATATATATATATATATATATATATATATATATATATATATATATATATATATATATATATATATATATATATATATATATGTATTCATATATATTATATAATTCATATAATATATCAGATTTCCATCTAGTTTAATATAAATGATATATTAGTGCAATGAAAATCACATATATATTCGAAGTGAAATATATATTTCATGATTTTGCTTTCAGGAAAAGGGTTCAGATAACATAATGAGTTATCACTTCTAGAAAATTCCTTTCTGGAGCTTCAGAATGGAGTTGTGGAAAAGCATGGAGTCATTAAAGAATTTTTATTATTTGTCGTGACCTACCACGATTACTTCAAATTAGTTGATTGAAACGGAAAATTTCTCTAGCTAGTGACATATCATTGGGAAGCCGATCTCAAAGCCTTCCAGAATTTGTGAAAATCAAAGATGGCTGCCATATGAAAAACAAAAGTTTTTATTAAAATTTGAAGAACAGAAGACGATACTGGGTACAAAATTTCAAAAATTGGATGGTCATCAAAAATTGCCTATAAATTGAATAAGTCCGCACAAACACAAAACAACGATAATTGATTTTTGAAGGAAAAACAATTTCGTCAATTCTTGGTTTTTCATTTTTATCTCGAAAACGAATGAAGATATATCAGATCTTAAAGCAGATATGAAATCCGCCAGAAATTATCTAAAATATTTTTCATTCAACCTTTTTTCTATCTATATTAACCGTGATAGCAATGTTGCTGCCTACATTTTGAGAATTATTGGGTATGATATATATTATATTATATATATATTATATATTATATACAGTATAACGACATAATATATATATATATATATATTCCGGATAATGAGCAGCCCAACTTCTAGTGTTATCTCAAACAATTCAAGAACTCTATTTTCCTGATGACCGAGCTAACCACTCGAATCATATAAAATTTTTGATAATATGATAGAACGAGAGATTATTATACGTGTTTGTTTTTCAAGGTAAACAAAAATATTTGATTTCAGTGGATCGGTATGAAATGTTCAAATTAATTCAATAAGATATAATTTTTCCGTCGACCTCTAAATAAAAGCTTACTTTAACGTACACGAAATTGATCATTAATGACCCATTTTAATGTGCAATTTCTCCTATTTTAATGTATGATTGTCATGGGGAACCAAACACAGAAGTACTCAGCACGGAATAGTTGAATTATTCTGTGTCTGTATTGTTATTCCACAGAGAAAAGGAATTCATAATTCAAATCGAAAAATTTAAGTCTATACAAAATAAAGTAGAAACTGCGGAACAAATTTTATGCAATAATCGTTCGTAAGTAAATAACACTTCAGCTTCCTCCAGTTCCACATATTTCCTTATCGGTATATGTAGGTAATGTTAAACTATTCAGAATTCACATGTCTAATATTCATCTATGAATTTCTCAAATTGTTCCATCGAGAGCATAATATAAATATATCGAAATGAACATAGAAATTTATATTGTGTCAAGTGTATCTGTCATGCACAATAAAAATTTATTTCAATCAAGAATTTATACTCAATTCATGATGAGGTCGACGGAAAAATCTTGTAATAAACTCGATTATTAATGTAGCGATTAATGGTCTGGAACTATTAAAATATCTCAACCATTAATCGCTGTCATTAATAAACTAGTTTATTAAATAACTATTAGAAGTTATAATCTGTCATGCGTGGTTTCGCATTCTATAATTCCCAGAAATTATTTCAGAAATGGCGCTGATAAAATTTCAAAATTTTGAATAACCAGACACAAGAGAACGATATTGTACTCGGCAACAGCTGTTCGATCCAATATCTTCTGTCGTAATATTGTTTTCATGCAGTCCTTTTTTTCATAAAAGACCGGAATTGTGACCGCTATTTAATCTGCACAAAATAAAGCCGACTGAATCGATTCAATCAAGTACTATTTCTTTGATTCTGTGCCATCTGTAACTCCCACTGGGATTTATCCGAAACAGATACTTTGTTCGGGAATCCTAACGTTCCAGATACTGCCAGATGGTGGAACCACATTCGGCAATACAAAGCATAATTCGAGGAAACGGTCCTTGTGAGTTCAAAGCATACAACGAAAAGCAACCTCGAACCAAAACAATGAGTTCACGATGAACAGGAGTTGGAATATACAGTAATTGATACATTCGAAGCGTCTCTGATAAAAACAGAATTCGTAAAATATCTTTGGATAATCTCAAATTTATCTATTTCAATTTTATCTCAATGCTGTAGGTTGAGAATATTTTTACAGCGTTCTATGTATGTTTTTACAGTTTATACTTATTTGCTTAGGTTACAACAACTGGTGTTTTTTTCTGATGGATTTTTGGTTCATTTAGTAATGATATTTTGTATCGTTCGTTGATATTATTTCAATGTATTGGACAAACCTACATTTATTATCATAATTTTTATGCTTTATGTTGTCAATTTACATCAGATCTCTTACTTTACTCGCATCGACATTAGAAAGAAGTATGAAATGCTGAAACAAGTGCTCCCTAGAAGTTCATTCTAAGGTCATTGTTGAATTCATTGGATTAACAAGTTGACTAATATATATTTTTTGTGTTTCTATATAACTTTAGTTTCTGGAGTTTATTGAAATTTACTCCTTAAGAAACAATTTTCATATTCAACCCGCCGTATGAATATGTTATGAGGAGTAAAATCGAGCGTTAACTAAAAGTGAAATGTTACGTTCCTTTACGCAAAGTACTATGCGCACCTTTCACTTCGAGATTATTAGTATACGACCTCATATATTAGGGTAAACCGGCGTCAGTTGAGGCATGTATAGGTATTTATATCTAGTAATACTTATCCTTGTGCACACCCAGCTGGTTAGTCGAGTACTTAGCGTACGCTGGTTAGTATTTAGAAGGTCTCGGGTTCAAACCCGGGGGCCGACTGGTCTGCCATGAGTTTTTTTCAGAGAGCTCCTCATGGTAATGTTGAGTCACTGCTTGCAAACTTATAAGGCAAATGCTGGGCCAGTATTAATCCTCTGAACCCTAGCCACACTTCCTATGTTCGATAAATATCCCGTCTCACCTATCCTGAATGCACTTGTACTGTGTCAGAGAAATGTCGCAAAATGCCCGGACTAAAGCGCAACTGTGGTTCACTGAAAATCGCTTGTGTTTGAATGTGGATAAAACTAAAGAGATTGTTTTCAGCCTAAGATCTAATGAAAGAGAAAGTACTTCCTTTTTGGGTGTATACGTTGACTCTGCGTTAACCTGGACTATACAAACCGAATTTTTGACATCTAAATTGTGTGCAAACATATTTGTAATTCGTAATTTATCTACATCTGTTTCAGAAGATGTATTAAGGATCGCCTATTTCTCACTTTTTGAATCCCATTTAAGATATAGATTGTTAGCCTGGGGCCATTGCTCGGAGCGACATAAGGTTTTTCGGATGCAACGTAGAGTCATTCGAATAATGGCAGGTATTGGTTATAGGGATTGCTGTAGGGATGCTTTCAGACGGCTTCAGATCCTGACATTTCCAGGGTTGTTTGTTTATGTCTGCCTGTGTTATGCACGAGAAAATGCACACTTAGCAGTTTCAAGTGAAAGCTGCCATGTGCATGATACAAGGCATAAGCAAAACTTTCGATTGAAATTTTATCGACTGAGTAAATCACTCAATGGACCCAACTACTGGTCCTGGAAATTTTTTAATCATCTTCCCCCGCAAGTGCGTTCAATGCCTGTGATCAGGTTTAGGGTATATGTGAAGAAATTTATTATTGAAAATGTTTTATATGATATGCATGACTTCTTTAAGTGTTCATATTTGTGATTCGTTGTCAATTTGTTAATCTTTTCAATTAAGTTTGATTTCGTGTATCTGGACTGACCTGTGTAAAACTGTGCTGCGTATACGATATGATGTATGTATATTTAGTATTTGTATGTAATTTTCAGTATCTACACCAATAAATATTATCTATCTATCTATACAAGGGTATCCTCTGATCTGGCTGAAGGAGTTAATTCCGAACTCCAGCTGCCCGCCTCCCTAACACATACTTCAGAGTGGAATGAAACACGTGTGTTTCGTTTTTTCCTTACTTATCCTTGTGCACAATAAAAAAAATTATTTAGTGACTGAAGTTAACAAAATATTGAAAGATAAAAAAACTTGATTTGAATGACAGTGAATAACGAAGGAAAAGAATCTGAAAAACACGCGGATGCGGTTTATTTTATTATTATTATTATAAATTGAATCAACCAACAGCTGTCTGTTAATTAATATATGTATGTTTGATTAGTTGCATGTATCTTTTATATTTTATATTATGTAGTATGTTATTAAAATCATTGTTGTAGTTTACGCCGCATATATTAGGGTATACCGGCAACAGTTGATGCATGTATAGGTATATATGATACAACACATACAACGGAACCGTCGATTTGTGTTTTTATTTTAGAGTGTAGTTTATTTGTTTCCTATATATTTGATAACCTTGTCGAAATTGTGTTTCTGTAACATTTTCATACCAGGGTCGATAATTTTTGGAACAAAAAAAAAGTATTAGGTTGAAACCCATTATAAAAGGAGGAGAATATAATAAAAATTAAAGGAAAACTAATTTACGGGCGATCTGAGGTCGGGAAGGGGAAGGGGAAGGGGGTCGATTTTTAAGGGTAAAAAACGGTTTATCTCGATTTCCGGCAAAACTCCAATGGAAGAAAGTCAAATGACAAAATTGTAGGTAATAAAAAGATCTACAACTTATGTTTTCACACTTTTTTCACATAACCTCAAAATTTATGTGAATTGAAATATTTATTTTTTCACCTTATTTTGACTTAACATCGAAAAAGCACCCTAATTTTCAATCGAAAATTCACCTATCAAAATATCAGCTTTTTCCAAAAACTTGATGTGCTTCATGTTCGATGAAATCTCTACTTTCCGATTATGCATTGCTAAGTAAATGTTCTCTCAAAATGCAAAAAATCGACTAAAACTCAAATTCGAAATTTTTTTATGTACAATTTCATTTGAAAAATGTGACTGCTGCAATTTTTTTCAATGAAACAGTCGATTTATTAAATTCTAATTATATTTATGTCATAGAAAATCTAATAATATATGAATATACATGTAAATCGTACTATTGAATTTAGATAGTTCAGTTTGATTACGTTATTCATTATAATATTTTTTAAAATATCAATATTGTTATTTATAAATACTTTATCTTGAATTCTAATCACTTAGCCACTAGTTTTTGTCTCTTTGATGGCATTTCTTGATCGCTAGATTCGACAAACCTTCCCGATTCTAGTTGATCTTCATGACCATCACCTTCTTCGTCTCCGATATTATTTTCAGTCTGCCTTGGTTCTTCATCCACAATTTCTTCTGAATCACTAACTTCCTCGTAGTTTTTTTCTTCTATATTGGAGCATTTTACAGAACCATTACAATTTGTGCATTTTAAACCATGTTTTCGGTAGCCACATTTTAAACTATTACATCCACTTTCACAGCTGCAGTAAATAGTTTTGAGCAATATTTCCGGAATTAATTCCTTTTCTGTGAATTTGGGCATGATGCCACGTTGATGCTTCCAGCCCCAATCTGTTGCTGTTAGTTTGTTACCCAACCAAGTTTGAAGCTGATAATATGCCCTGTAACAATGTTTTTCTGCTGCTCCTTCTGTGGGTGGGAGGTTTGCCAATATGAAAGAAGATTTAATTTTTGCAAATTGATATTTTTGATATCTTAATTGATTCGGTGTTGTTTCATCATTTTTACATTCATAAATAGATTTGATTAATTGTAATCCATTTTTTTATATCTTCTTCACATGCATCTTTTTTATAAAAAGTATTGGCCAAATTTGACAAAATTTTATTGTCTAATAATGAATTTATGATACTTTTCTTTCCTTTCCCGGCAAATCCAGATATTGTATCGCAACCAGAAAAACAATGCAGAAATGCAACAATAATTTTGAAGGATTCATATTTGAAACTATTACACGTGAAAAAAAAGATCTTTTACATTTCCAGAATCTGGTTTGAGAAAATAAATGTCATGATTATTCAAATTTAATTGATTCAAAAGAACCAAAAGATCAATATCTTCACCCGCAACAATGACAGTTTTATTAATATCTCTGGCAATTTCAATCGAGGTCTTGATTATGTTAGCATCAGCATCTTCTTCATCTTGTTCACAGAAAAATCCTCGTGACTGTAATCTTTTCATTAACGTTTTTATTATTTCGTCCTGGTTTTTTTCGTTAGATAAAAATTTTTCTCGCATAAATGGTATTTTTGTATGGTTTTGATAATCAACAGTACGGGGCTAATTACTGAAATCAAGGCCAAATAACCACTATAGAAAAAAAAAAAGCTTACAACCAACTATCTATATATATATAATTATATATATTTATATATATATATATATATATATATATATATATATATTTATATATATTTAAATATATATATATATATATATATATATATATATAAATATAAATAAATATATAAATATATATAAAAATATATATATATATATAGACATATATATATATATATATATATATATATATATATATATATACAGGGTGGCGCATCCTATACGCGTCGGTCTCTGTAGGGAAAACAACTTGAAATTTGAATTTTTTTTTCAATAGGGATATACAGGGCCATTAACACTACAAATTAAAAATAATTTGGATTATACAGCGTGGCCCAAAAATAGGAATTTATATCAAAGTTATGTTTTTTTAAAGGGAACACCCTATATTTGATGGCGTCTTTTGATTCCCCGGAAAAAATAAAGTGAAGTTTCAGTAATGTTTCCTATACCTATCTCTTTTCGTTTTTGAAATATTTAAAGGAATCTCAATTTATGAGCTTGAGCAACATAACCTAGATGTCGCGGTTATTTAAAACACATCAACAGTCACCTGCGATATGCGTAGCTAAGATATCAGACTATCGAATAAAATGCAAATTTTTGCATTACATCATACAGGGTGTTCATTTAGTCTGATTGAATTCTACTTACATATGGAGTTGAATAATATTCTTATTTTAAATGGCACACCCTGTATTTAATAACTTTAACTGATAGACATTTGAATTATCTTTCATTCCATATGAGAGTTCCCTATACCTTAATTGGATGGATCTTTAGTAAAAAGCTGTTTTTTATTTTTAACATACGGATTTCATCATATTCTTTTCTAATCATAGTAACCATAGAGCAAATATCACTCAAAATATGGTATTGAACAAAATAAACATTCTTATCACTTTCCAATGTTAAACAGTTCCAATGTAAACCAAAACTATAATTTTTTCAATAAAAAATAAACATTAAATGACAAAAACATTTGAATTATTTGAAAACTACACACAAATGGAAAAGAGTACGAAACAAATCGAAAACAAAAAATGAATCATAAAAAATGTTCAAAGTGACGCCCATCTTGTTCTAAACACAACTGAACTCGTTTTTCAAAGGATCGTTTCACTTTGAGAAGAATTTCGCCAGTTACTGTCTGAAAAGCAGCTCTTATTCTAGCTTTCATATCTTCCAGAGTAGTTGGTGGGGTGTTATAAACTATACTTTGTATGTGTCCCCATAAAAAAAAATCCAACGACGTCAAGTCTGGAGATCTTGGAGGCCAATTATGTGGACCACCTCCTCCGATCCATTTATTAAGAAAACGCCGGTTTAAGTATCGCCGTACTCGAAGTTGAAAATGTGCGGGGGCTCCATCCAACTGCATCCACATGTTCTGCCTAGTATTTAGAGGTACATTATCAAGGAGCCCAGATAATTTTCTCCGCAAAAATCTTAGAAATTTTCTGCCATTGAGATGACCGGTAAAAAAATAAGGACCAATAACATGTAAACCTATTATTCCTCCCCACACATTCAAGGACCACCTATGCTGATGATCGAGAGTACGAAAGAAGTGAGGATTTTCATCACTATAATAATGAAAGTTATGGCGATTAACGAGTCCATTATTATGAAACGTGCACTCGTCCGAAAACAGAACATTATCAAAAAAATCCGCATCTGATTCTTCTTTATCCATAACCCATAAACAAAAATCGATTCTTTGTTGAAAGTCCCTTTGATACAGTTCTTGGTGCAGCTGTATCTTATAAGGATGAAATTTATGTTTTTTTATTATTCGTCCAATACTTTTCCTACTTATTCCAGTTTCTCTACTAATAGCCCGATGGCTTGTGTGTGGGTTCTCTATCAGTGAGCCAATAACCCAAAATTCATTATCATGATCTCCTACAATAGGTTGAGGCTGAATAATTTTTTCATAATCTACGTTTCCGCTACCTCTAAACTGTTTTTGTAATCTTTCAAAAGCACGTCTGTCAGGTTTCTCTCGATCTGGGTATTTTTGGCCGTAAACTCTAGAAGCCAATAAACAATTTTCATGACACTCACCAAGAACAAGCACCATATCAATTCTTTCTGCTTTAGAATAAGTTTTCATGTTTTAAATTCGATTTTTCGTACGCTTGATATATAACTTACTAAATAGAAATGTCAAACTCGCATTCCACATTTAAATTCAATGGTCACTTTGACATGAAAGAGTATTTACAAAAATTAGTTATGTTAAACATAAAAACAGATATTTACTAAAAACCATTGAATTTAGGTATAGGGAGATCTTATATGGAATGAAAGATAATTTAAATGTCTATCGTTTAAACTTCTTAAATACAGGGCGTGCCATTTGAAATAAGAATATTATTCAACTCCATATGTAAGTAGAATTCAATCAGAGTAAATGAACACCCTGTATGATGTAATGCAAAAATTTGCATTTTATTCGATAGTCTGATATCTTGGCTACGCATATCGCAGGTGACTGTTGATGTGTTTTAAATAACCGCGACATACTAGGTTATGTTGCTCAAGCTCATAAATTGAGATTCCTTTAAATATTTCAAAAACGAAAAGAGATAGGTATAGGGAACATTACTGAAACTTCACTTTATTTTTTCCGGGGAATCAAAAGAGGCCATCAAATATAGGGTGTTTCCTTTAAAAAAACATAACTTTGATATAAATTCCTATTTTTGGGCCACCCTGTATATATATATATATATATATATATATATATATATATATATATATATATATATATATATATATATATATATATATATATATATATATATATATATATATATATATATATATATATGTATATATACACATATATATATACATATATATATATATATATATATATATATATATATATATATATATATATAGTTATTTTTTAGGATTATACCAATATTCTTTGGCCATAGCCACGATCATCGAGTATATCTGCTCAACATTGGCGGATGAATGAGGAAACATTTATGTTTCTGAGAACATTCACTATAGTAATTTATTTTTTATGACAAATGTGATTAGAGTTTAATAAATCAACTGTTTGAGTTTTTTTCAATTTTTTGCATTTTCTGAGAATATTTGCTATAACAATGTATACATCATCGGAAAGAAAAAATTTCATCGAACATGAAGCACATCAAGTTTTTGAAATAAGCTGATATTTTGACAGGTGAATTTTCGATTGAAAATTAGGGTGCTTTTTCGATGTTAAGTCAAAATAAGGTGAAAAAAAAAATTTTCAAATCAAATGAATTACGGTGCATTTGGGACATAAAAAGGTAAGTTTTCACCAAATTCCGTTGAAAAATTTTTTTTTCCGTGAAAGATAGAAATAAAAAACCAAAAACTTGGTTTTTTGAATTTTTCACATAAATTTTGAGGTTATTTAAAAAAAGTGTGAATACAAAATTTGTTGATCTTTTTATTACCTACAACTTTGTCATTTGACTTTTTCCATAGGACTTGTAGTTTTGCCGGAAATCGAGATAAACCGTTTATTACCCTTAAAACCCCAACCCCTTCCCCTTCCCGACCTCAGATCGCCCGTGAATTATTTTTGCTTTCATTTTTATCATATTCTCCTCCTTTAATAATGGGTTTCGTCCTACTATCATTTTTTTTCACTTTTTATCATTTTCGAAGGCTTCTACCCTGGTCTATTTGTACAAAACATAGCATTTAATATTCAATCTAAGTAATTTGATGTTATATTCACTTATCTGTGATAAGTTTAATCAGATTTCACACCAATTTTTGTTATTAATATCGAATGCCCACGAAAATCTCCGTTCATGAATTTACAGAATTTTTATGTACTGAAAATGATGGTATTTTAATTTATAATATTGGAAGAACAAATTTCCTATTGCTCTAACATAACAACATATTGTAATTATAACTATATTCAGCAAAACAATATACCTATCTAAATTAATTTTTGAACGGAATATAGAACGATAATTCACACTGCAAACCATATTGTAAAATAACAAATTAAGTAAGTCATAAATCAGAGTATTTCTTCCCAAATAACGAATGTGTGAGATCCGATATTGATCGGAAAATAGACTATAGTGTAGCAACTCGCTGCGTAAATAGAAACCACTAATTGTGTGGAACTACAGACGCAAATTATACATATCTGTCAATCGAGCGACCATTTGAATCTTCAAGTCGACATACCTAGCTACACGCCATTCCTATTTTGAACATCTGGTTAGACACGATAAGGCATCTAAGTGGCCGTAAAGTTTTTTTTAAACTCAAGGGACCTACAGTTTAATGCCGGTTCCGAACGGCCAATGGGCTCGAATCTAAGTCCCCCAACAGATTATTTTTTTAACTACTGAATTTGGAAATACACAGCACCTAAGAGCAAGGTTGGGACTCGAACCCAGAATCCTCGGTTTACAAGCGATACACCTTACTGCTATGCTACCGAGGCATCTCACCCTGAAGTTTTTAAAATTAAAGTAAATTTGTTATATTTGCTGAAGATTGACGTAAGCCTGCAATCGTAGTTATGATTAAATTTTATTTTTTTTGACAGTATACACATTGAATTTGATTTTCTGATATTTTCATTATGATAGACTATCGCATTACTCAAATATTGTTTTATGTAAATCAATGTAGCTAGTAATCCTTATAATGCTATAAAAAACTCCATAAATATCAAAATTTCCTAGCAATTGAAAATCACTAATTCACACTAATTTTTAAAGAAGAGGAAACTTGTAAACTTAATTTATCTATTCGTTGGAAGGCATTTTCAATAGTTTTGATACCGTGAAATTATCAACAAAGATTTCTCTCAAAAACTAAGTAACATGCTATATAAATATGTAACCAGAATTCAAGGCTGTCCTCTCACATAATTTTCATTATTTTCAATAATAGGAATAAGAACAGCAAGGTGAATGAAGCAATATTCCTAAGTGAAACATTTCCATGAACAGTAATCATGAGATCATAAAATATTTGAATAATAGAGAAAGAGAACGCAGATACTACCCTAATAATAAATTTCATTTAATGGCCTATTACGCTACAATAATGGTTCGGGAAAGAAAACGTAGAGCGCCACTTCATTGTACGAATTCACAAAGAGGAAAATTCCAAACGAACTGAAAATAACATAGTCTTTTATTATCGCAACATCACAATATGAATATGGGCGAGGGATGACGGCATTACTTTGTCGCTATGAGTGTTAGCAGATCGTATTATGATCCCGGACATGCAACGGAATATATAATAGAAAATTCGAAATTTATATGAAAGTGAATTAAAAATGAGAAACTAATCCGAAAATAATTCAAGAATATGTAATTGCTTCTCCTATGTTTTGTTGAGCCTCATTCAATACAACTATAATTGTTTAATATTATTGCTAACTGGCAAATATCATCCAAATTGACTAGATATATTACTTACATCAGTACATCTATAAAATATCCAGTCATTCAAACTGTTCGGTTTTCACTGAAACGAGCTAGATTCGGTAAAAAATGTGGAGAATATTTATCTTTCTTTTTTTTTGTCACATTTTTTGTTGGTCGCAACGCAACGCAACGCAAAGCTTGCCAGATCACAGACACTGTCGAGGCCTCGGTAGACCAGCGGTAAGGCGTACCGCTTGTAAGCCGAGGATGTGGGTTCGAGTCCCACCTTGCTCTTGGGTGTTGTGTATGTCCGGAATTTAGTGGTTCTAATTATAAAGATTAATTGTTGGGTAATGTACATCGTTTACAAGCCTATTGGCCGTTCGGAACCGGCGTTAAACTGTAGGTCCCTCGAGTTAAAAAAAAAAAATCACAGACACTGTTGTTCGAGATTTCGCATTGTGAACATCGTTTCACAATCAATAGACATATCTATTCATATAATTTAGTGATCGATTGAGCGGAGTGCCTAATTACAGACTAAAGTGGTGTGCTCAACTCGGGGTAACCCTAAAGAAGAGATCTACAAGTCGAAGAACACTAGAAAGGGCGAGTCTTGGTATTTTTTGCGTTTTGCAGCAATTTATAATTGAGGCGTTCAGCGCAAAAGTGGACTAACCCACAATTTTCATTTTTTAACTTTATAGCTGGAATGTACCCTAAACATCATTAAAAATAAAGCACAAATGGATTAATCCACCTTTTGCATATATCACCTAAATGGCAGCTCAGAATTAGTTCTTGCATCGCCTTATTTTACTTATAGTAAAATGTGAAAATGGACTAAAGCGGGTTGGTCCGTTTTTGCTTAGTTAAATTTTGTTAAAACTGAGAAACTTGTAATGTATTCCGATCAGTGTGGGGGACAGAATAGGCATATTAAATTGTCTACATTATGTCAGTACTTACATAGTTTCCAATCCAGAGTTCACGGTAAATGAAATTAGCCATAAATTTTTGGTTAGTGGCCATTCTTATTTACCGTGTGAGCAAGACTTTGGCTTAGTGGAGAAACAAAAAAAAATTTCCAAAACATTTTTGTGCCAGTTAATTGAACTGATGTTATTAGAGCTGCCCGAAAAAAAACCGTTTAGAGTTATTTTAATGGATAAGGATAAATTCTTTTCGACAAAAACTTTGGAAGTAAATATAACAAACCTAAAAACTACCACTGATAAAAAATCGATAGTCGAATGGCTAAAAATCCAGTGGCCGCGATTTATCTAAAAGCATCCTTTCAAGATTTTTCATAAATATTCACATTTTAACGAAATTGAAGTAAATAAGAGGAACTCAACAGTGCTAACAAAGTTAGACAACCTTTATCCTAATGGAAATTTCATAAATCCATTGAGGACTCACTCAGTTTATTAGATTATGCCCCCCTGTATCACGAATATTATAAAAATCTTTAAACTGATACTGATGCAATAGAAGAGCTACCGTTAATAGATTATTCTAGTAATGATGATTCTTAATAAAATGTTTCAAAAAAATCTAAATTTTTGTCTAATCCAACCGTTATCCAAATAATTTCCAATCTCCTTAAAATACTATCCTTATAAACACTTAATATAATTTAATGCAAAACTGGACTAACCCACATCAAAATCAAATATTTCCATTTTTACAATGAAGTTTGCTTGCATACTGAAAGTTACCACTGTGTTCAGTATGTATGCAAAAAACGGAGAACTGTAAAATAAAATGTTATATTTATCTGTTTTTTTAATGGCCAATGACTCAATTGTTCTTATTTGGGGTTAGTCCACTTTTGGGCTGAACGCCTCAATTGTACTCATCTATATAAATAATTAGTATTCGCGATGAGGAAATTATGTGTTGAATTGTTTTTGCCTGATGTCCTGTATTTTTGAAATAGGTTTAGTTAGCAGAGTTGGGCCTGGGATTGAGATAGTTTTTTGTTTCATGACTTTTCATGATTTTTTCAACCAAAAGCTCAATGTCATATTATATATATATATATATATATATATATATATATATATATATATAATATATATATATATATATATATACATATATATATATATATATATATATATATATATATATATATATATATATATATATATTATATATATATATATATATATATATATATATATATATATATATATATATATATATATATATATATATATATATATATATATATATATATATATATATATATATATATATATATTTTATTTTATATATATATATATATATATATATATATATATATATATATACAGGGTGAGTCATTGATATGGGAAAGCTTGATTGCACCTACACCGTCAATGATATCGAAACGAACGTGCAGTTCGTAAAATTATTTTGCCTTTTACAGGGTGTACCATTTTTACGGAGCAAATTTTGAGATCCTTTTTTTAAATGGCATTCTATAAATTTCACACATATTTGAATTTGTCGTTTATTGAGATTTGTAAATTCGTTAAGTTTTTGCAAATCGCTTCAGCCGTTCAGAAGTTATTCAATTTTTTCTGAAAATTAATGCCTTTGCAGGCATTTTTTAAAAAAATCTCAGGGCACTTGTTTTTTTGAATATCAAGTTGTTATTTGGGCTGTATCTAAGTAATTGTTCTGGGTATCTTTTGACGAAGAGATAATCTATTTTAATTGTGACATTACCTTACTGTAACACATTGATTTTGGTACACTTTGAAAGGCCATATCTTGATTTTTTCAAATGGCACTCTATTCATTTGATTACTTAGTCGCATTGAACATGCCATTCTTCATCTTTTCTATATTCACGTTTTTTTCCAAAAATTGATGGTTTAGAAGATAATTCACATTTTCCAAAAAATCAACACATTTTTTCATCTTTTAAATGAGTGACATGAAAAACAGTTAATTCTGATAACAGACTTTTACTCGTTCTTTGTTGTTATCCATGGCCTTCTATTGATTTATGCATTCAATTTCAGAAAATTGTCTTTTATTTGCGCGTTTCTGAGAAAAAGTTTATAGTATCATATATTTTTGAAAAGGTAAAAAAAAGACAAATTTTATAGTCTGTAAATATACAGGGTATTCCATTCAAAAAAACATAAGTTTGCTTTATAACTCAAAAATAGTAAACATGTAACAAAAATTATCCACACCGATGCATTCTACGGAAAAAAATCTATAAGAATGTTATATTACATTTTCGATAAGATGAAGGATAACGGCGATACGACGGGGATCCCAAAATGCAACATTTTCAAAAATGCCATGTATCTTAAAAACTAAGAGTTATTAAAATTATGTTGACGGCATCTTCAGTTTTTCGAAAAAGTAGCACAGTGTCGCGAAAACCGCAACCCTCTATCTTCAAAAATAACGGAGATACCATTCAAAAGTACCCAAAATGGGACACCCTGTACTAAGCTTCTATAATTAGATTTCAGTAATGTCTCATCAAACTTTGAAATGGACACCCGCAGCAGTTACGTTGACGTCTGCTATCAGAATTTATTGCTTTTCATGTCACTCGTTTAAGAGATGAAATAATGTGTTGATTTTTTTGAAAATGTGGATTATCTTCTAAACCATCAACTTGTGGAAAAAAACATGAATATAGAAAAGATGGAGAATGACATGTTCAATGCGACTAAGTTATCAAATAAATAGAGTGTCATTTGAAAAAATCAAGATATGGCCTTTCAAAGTGTACCAAAATCAATGTGTCACAGTGAGGTAATGTCACAATTAAAATAGATTATCTCTCCGTCAAAAGATACCCAGAACAATTACTTTGATACAGCCCAAATAACAACTTGATATTCAAAAAAACAAGTGCCCTGCGATTTTTTAAAAAAATTCCTGCAAAGGCATTAATTTTCAGAAAAAATTGAATAACTTCTGAACGGCTGAAGCGATTTGCAAGAACTTAACGAATTTACAAATCTCAATAAAGGACAAATTCAAATATGTATACAAATTTATAGAATGCCATTTAAAAAAAGGATCTTAAAATTTGCTCCGTAAAAATGGTACACCCTGTAAAGGACAAAATAATTTTACAAACTGCACTCTGACCTCCCATTTGCAGAACCGTTTGGTTCGTTTCGATATCATTAACGGTGTAGGTGCAATCAAGCTTTCCCATATCAATGACTCACCCTGTATATATGTGTATATATATATATATATATATATATATATATATATATATACATATATATTCGTATGTATGTATGTGCTTATGTATTTGTTTTTATACGACTACCTCAGAAAATGAGATTTTGCGAATGGAAAAGTAGTGCAAAACATTTTTCGCACGGATATGTCATCTTTGAGCACGCGCAGGTCAATGTGTAGAAATTTTGGGTCTGATAGGTATACTATAGAGATAACTAATGTTGCCGTGGAACAAGTACAGTCGATTCAGTAATTGGGAGTTATTCTGGATCCACAATTAACGTTCAACAATCATGCAGATTAATTACTTAAAAAACTAGGAAAAAATATAGGGTTTCTCAGAAGAACATCTCCAAACTTCTCACAGTGGTGTAGATGGCTAATTTACAAAACTTTTATGTATGCGCACTTTAACTACTGCATATAACTTTTATTGTCATGTACTAAAGAACAAATAAATAGGCTCCAAGTATTACATAATAAGTGTATGAGGGCAGGCGCGGATCCAGAGGGGGGAACTGGGGAAACACATATATGTATGTGTGAAGACAATATGTATATCGTACAGCAATGGCTAAATAAATTTTCCGTCCATTCATTCATCAAGTTGACTGAGTTCAATAGCAATCGTCACCGCTATGTTGCATTGTTGATTGGATACTGCAAAAAATTGTTGTCTTCAAAGTTGAAGATGAAGAAAATGTTTTGCGAAAAAAAAGATGAGTGTGGTTTCTATTTTCAGGCGTATAAGAAATATCGTAAAAAACTCGTTTGGAAACCTCTTTGTACACTCTCTCAATTTATCTCTCATGAGCGGAGTCATTTTCAAACCGTGTTGTTTGATATACACAATGAGGGCGCAATTTTGAAGCAATAGCAATCTACTCTTATCGAGAAATGTCTTGTATTCGTAAACTGAATTATTTGAAGTTCGTAGATCGCACAGCAATCTTAGACCTAATTTTAATTAGGAAACTGTGAATGAATTCTTTCTTCCCACAAATTTAGAGTTTATGTTCACGCAACTGCTGACGTGCACATAGTTGCATTTCTTCGAGTAAGAAGTTTAAAATTGGAATGCCACTGCCAGAATTACGTTTCAAGAGAACCTTCTAAAGCCCGATGGCGATAATATTTCAAATGAGAAATGGCTCTTCCAATATTTGAATCTCAGTTCTGAAAATTGCATTCAATAAAATATTTCATAGTTGAAGTCTCGATTCGGAAACCTAGGCAACTGAGAATTGCTTAGGTTTAAACTTTGGAATCTTTTATTTCGCTTCTTCCTGAATCAATAAGAAAACACATGATAAGAAATTCTAGCTTTGTGTACAGCTCAGTCATTTTTGAATAAGGAAATTCTCAAATAGAAAGATATTCTGAGTACGAAATAAACTTTTCTCAGTAAAAATTTATTTTAATATCTTAGCTGATTTCCTTTTGTTCTACTGAAAATGCTCTAGTTACAAATGACAAAAATAGTTCTTGGCATTCAATCTTGAGTTCCCGAATAATCATGAAGCTATGATTTAAGTTACACACCCTTTGATACAGTTGCATAACTCTGGGTGTAGTTGATTCCCGACATCCTAACAAATTAACGCATCCTTGGACAATTCTTCCACACACAATCCCTCTCAATATTTCAAAAATCCAAACTTCTCAATTGTCAACTGTCTCTTTGCTCAAGATGACTTCTTCTGGCAGGAATAGCTATAGCGAGATTTTAGGACAGTATATGAGAAACCTATAAGGTCCAGTTTTAAATCTCTGGGTTGAGTTCTGGCAAAATGCACAGCCTTTCCTAAAAAGTATCCATACGTCTAGAAGTCATGCCCTACCTGAAAATATCAAAAACTCCATGAAGGACTTTCGGAGGACCAGTAGTAGGTACATAATAACACTGTTCTTGTCAAGAACAATACAATGATGTGTACACCTTCAGGATTGGCAGCTCCTAGGAACCTCACGAAACCTCTCTAGCGCTGGAACTTCAATATTAGTGAAAAAAAGTTTTAGCATTCTATTAGTATATTTTTGTACTTTGACGGAATAATTCAACATTGTTTTATTATTTTTTCAATAAATTTCATTGAAGCAATTGAATCACTGATTGGTTCAACGAAAAATATACAGCACACAAAAAAAGCGGTGTTACTTATAATACCATCGTTCCATATGGATATATATTGATTCAAAGATAAAATTGTTTTGACAAAAAAATTATAATCATTTCATGTTTCGAAATAACGAACTCTGGTTATTCAATGATTTTCAGGAATAGTTCACATGTACATTAGCAGAAAAATCTTATATATTCATATGTTTTTCATTTTCTATATGCAGGGTAAAGTCGGTGAAAAGAGATAATAAATTTAACAAATATCTTTTCAGTACTTTTCAGGAAAACATATACCAGAGACTTAAGACTAGGTCATATAAGTTCCTTTAAAGTTGGGTTACAATGAAGTTGGGTTACAATTGAGTTGTAATTTATGCCTATTTAGATTGGCGCCCATCTTGGTCAAACAATCCTCCAAATATTGGTTATTTGGATGGAATTTAATTATTCCAAGTCACATATTTCAAGACTGATTCGAGTACTTGAAATGTCTTTCGATTAAAATCAGTGGAGGGGCAAGACCTTAATTCGATGTGGGCAAGGTACATTTCGCGAGGCCCTCTTCTTCTACTATTCTATTCATTGTTCGCAGTAAATTCCTTCTTTTGTCACAATAATCTCAACAACCGAAGGTCGGTGGATCGAATCCCGGCCGAACCAACGAATTAATTCGGAGCCACCTCTCGGAAGGCAATGGCAAACCACCGAGACGTATTCTGCCTAGTGAAGTCTCTCTATAAAGACGTTCGTAAATGTCGTAAAACTATAGGTCCTTTCTATTCGTGTATCACTGTATCACGCACAACACGAATATTTGTAGAGAGGTTGCCTACGCCCGAAACCGGGTACAGCGCCGGAAGAAGGAAGTATCTCAACAAGTGGTAGTCAATGTAATTAACAGACAGCGAACAGTAAATTTTTATCACCATTTTTCATCATCACCACATTTCGTCAGCAATACTTGATGTTCAGTATATTTGCTGGTATTGAAAAAATCTGTTTTTACTGGCTTTTAGGGGACTGTATAGGTTGCTCGCTGTCTTCATAATCAAACATGCTTTTCTTTTTGGCTTACCTTTTATTTTCAAAGGCCTTAGGCTGATCATAAGTGCTTTTCTCATTAATTTTGTTCAAAACCGAATCACAATCACTAAGTGTGTCTGATTGTTCTGTTTGATTTTTCAACCTTCCGATGCTTTGAACAACTTTGTCAAATTGCAGTAATATATCCTTCAGGTTTGATCTCCCACCTGGTTTTTGATAAAGGCTTCAGTTTGCCTTCGATTAATTTTCAGCGTTTGCTGGAACTTGAAAAAAGCAAATGAATTTTCTAACTGCTAACAGCAGATTCCAGCTATGAAAACCGCATCGTATAAAAAAATGTTTTAGAATTTATACTTAATATTCGAGTTTGAACTCCACTATTTACGACTACCATATTTGCATCATTGTCATAGTATATTAAAACAATGGTTAATAATAACAAACGTAATAAAACGTTTCGGTGGAACTTCACCTTCTTCAGATGCTAATGGCAAACTAACTTAACTAACTTACTAAAAATAATATCAAATATAACAGCCTCACTATCATCGGAAATTCAAATAAAAAACTTGAATCTCTCTTATCTAAGCACAACATTAACATTGCTTATCGTACCGGTAATAATTGAGGAAATCATATAAACAATAATAAATCCAAAGTTGATAAAGATAATAAATCAGGAGTTTATTGATTGTGGTGAAACGTAGCTTTGTTAATCAGAAGTCGGATTCACATTAAGCAAACCATTCAATCCAAGAAAACCACACATTGAATTTCGATATTAAAATATTAAATACTGAAAGTAAGGAAACTAAACTTAATTTTTTAGAATCATTACAGATAAATAAATACAAGCATTCCGGTCTCCTATTGAATAGCCAAATCGATCATATTTCAAGCCCCCTTTTTAATCTTTTCAAAATTACTAAACTACCTGACTAGCAGTTCAGAATCGGTTTATCCTATTCTAATAATTATTTGTAACCATCTTTCTATTTACCCCTTCTACACAATTTGTCATTTCTTGTTTTCGATATAACAGAGAATCATAGTTAGTTTGCCATTAGCATCTGAAGAAGTTGAAGTTCCACCGAAACGTGCGTCATGCGTTATTTCTTTTAATAAATGTGTAATTTGTTATTATTAACCATTGTTTTAATATGTTTATTAATTTACACCAAGTATCGGCCCAATCAATCCAAAACAATGTCACAATCTTGGCTACGACAGTTTTAAATATCTAAGCCATATTTTTTCTAGCTCTCTTAGTATCATATTAATTGAATATTCTTCAGTCGTCTCAGTGGCAGCAAGAAATCCGATAAAGTTTTTTTCTATTGTGTTGATTGATGTATTTCAATATCTCAAGATAGCTGACATTTGTTTAATTTTAATACAGTCTAGTGCAGTCTACTATAAAAAATAATATATTGTCAAATCACTTCATCGATCACTGTTATACTAATATATATATATATATATATATATATATATATATATATATATATATATATATATATATATATATAAATATATATATATATATATATATATATAAATATATATATATAAATATATATATATATATATATATATATATATATATATATATATATATATATATATATATATATATATATATATATATATATATATATATATATATATATATATATATATATATATATATATATATATATATATACGGCATAAGGCGTAGGCGACCGCCTACGGCCTCTCGCTGGAGGCGGCAGATGTATATATATATATATATATATATATATATATATATATATATATATATATATATATATATATATATATATATATATATATAATCTGCCGCCTCCAGCGCGAGGCCGTAGGCGGTCGCCTACGCCTTATGCCGCCACTGATTAAAATATTCCTTTGATCAAAGAGTACTCTATAGTTGTAAGTTTCAGCATCAGCTCCTGCTTTCTGCATCTATCCCGACATCGAATTCAAAATTATGTAGGAGAAAAACCTTATGATACATCAATTATTTAACTAATAGAAACTATTGAGTTATTTATTACATTAGGTGAACTAGGAAAATTGCATGTGCATGTGCAAGAAATTATTTGTAGTAAATTTGACGGTGCGGGACCCATAGTAGTTCGAACTGGTTCAAGTCCAATTTAAGTCCGCTTCCGACCTCTTTTTTCCGTTTCTTGGTAAAATGCAAGCCAAGTTTGAACCTGCTGATAGACTCTGAAAGAATGGTATCGTGCCGTATTTCGGGTTGGAGGTAGTAGTGATAGAGTCTTACCAGCCAATTTCCCGAAGCATTTGTATCGAAGAGAGTTAATAGACGCATCAGATTCGTCACTTACATACAGCGCAATAAGAAAACGTTCTCCATCATTAGCAGTTATGTTTGGATCAACGTTCTTTTCGGTGAACAACTCCACAGCTTTCAATAGAGAATCGTTGCAAAGTTGAAAGAACTTCGGTTTTCCCTATTTTATGTACACAACGCACAAGTTTTCACTCCAAGCTGTAGTACAGAACACAGAACTAACGCAGCTACAAAAATTTCAATGTGATGAAGCCGAGTGCGAACCCTGTGTCAATATACAGCATTATAATCTCATGGCTATTCTGCGTCGACTCGGCATTTACAGCGTTATAACTCTTAAAGTATACATTTCACGGAAAAAAATTTCAAATAAAATTTATTGTAAATTTTATGCTCTACAAATTTGGTTGCAACCATTTTTCATGTATTATCAACCTTTAACTATATATTTAGCAAGTAACAAATTTTGAAAAATTTAGAGCTCTATAAATAAAAATAAATGCATTGTACCGAAAAAAGTTATAGGTAAAAGTAGTAGATCATGTTATTATCTACGAAAATGATTTTTGCTATTTTTGACGTACGATGCACGGTTAACGAGATATTTGATAAAATGTGTATTCCTAGATGGCGGCTAACGCGACCACCCCTGCATGACGCCAACGTGGATTTATATTCAGGGGACACCCCAGAACATGTTTCAATAGTCAAATCAATTCTGTAGAAGATTGCATTACGAACAGTGTTTTTCTGCTCTGGCGCTTGGCCTATTGACGTTTTCTATAAATGACCGTTCGATTGTAAATGCAGATTTCGCGCCTCGGAATACTTACATACTACCAGGTCCCTTGGAAAGTTATGTGATAATTTTCAAATTATCGGCTCAGTTCAAATTGATAATGGTCAACTTGTATATTTTTCATGATTTGTTCATTGAGTAATTCATGAATAATTCATTTCATAAGAAATGTGTATGCTGCAAACACAATATTTATCTGTTCAGATAGCTCGTCCTTTTCCTTGAACAACAAACAGATTCTACGAAAGGGCATAACGTTAACCGATCTGAATTGATAGTACATTCGGAAATCTTTGTATCATTATCTGGGACAAACTTACATCCAATATAGTTGAACGCGGCTTTTGTGTTCGACAAAATCGATCATTGCCGTAACCATGCAATATGTGATAGCATTCTCTCTTTGTAAGGGCATGTTATATTCAGCCGCGATCCGACCAGAATAACTGGGGCAACAGAAACGACCGTTCTGAAACATAACCACAATGATATATCCGCCGGTCGGGCAACTATCAGTCTGCTCACGTCGTGGGCGAAAATCCCGCGGGACGAGGGACAAAAGTGGAACAATAAATGTGACATGTGATGTCACAAAGGATCCGTATCAACTTGCTCCTACTTTCATAAGGGGCCGCTAGAGGTAGACTAGTCTTTCAAATAGACGAGAAGTAGGAATTCTAATGACAAAATTTGTGGATCATGAGAACTTTAGTGAATGAGTCGAGTGCCTGATTTATTGAGTCTCTAATTACAAAAAAAAAAGGTTTTCATAGACTGGAAATTGATATTTGAACGTTCTTGATTATGAATTCTTGTTAGAAATTTGACTGAATCAGCCATATTAATTCATAGCTTTCATATAGGTTACGTAAAGATATGCACAATTACAATGTAAGGTCAAAGTGTGATCTGGATATAGAATTTCGTTGAAACGGTGTCAGTGAGGTCTTGACATCATGGGGACAAAATATTTCAATTAACTCATTGAAAGTGTCAGGTCCCTGCCATTTGAAAGTTTTAAGAGTCGAGTGAAGAGATTTCTGCTGGGTAGGGCTTTCTATTCAGTGAATGAGTTCTTGGCCTGCGATGGAAATATTTTGGCAAATTTGTAAATGCAGTTGTCTGTTTTTTCTTGTTGGTTTTATGTTCATACAATATACCCCTTTTAAATGGAATATACAGTGACAAATTTAAATCTTCAATTCTAACTTGCTTTTGCTGATAGTTTTGTTATATTTTATCTTATGTAATTGTCTGACTGGTGTGATACTATTTTGTAAGTGACATCAATAAACTATTCTGTTCTATTCTATATTAACATAGAGTGATTGAATTTTTTTTATAAGATTTTATTAATAAGATTTACTGTTGAAAAACAGTTCTTTTCAAACCTACAGAGTATGCAATAGAATATTAATTAATACTTCAATTAGTTCGATCATACAGAATTAGATTGCAATAGTTATTTAATAAACTAGTTTATTAATGACAGCGTTAATAGTTCGAGACCATTAATCGCTACATTAATAAACGAGTTCATTACAAGATTTTTCCGTCGACCTCATGATGAATGAGTATAAATACTTGATTGAAATCAATTTTTATTTTGCATAGCAGATACATTTGACAAAATATAAATTTCTATGTTCATTTTGATGTACTTATATTTATGCTCCCGATGGAACAATTTAAGAAATTCATAGATGGAGTATTAGACATGTGACATTCTGAATAGTTCACATTACTAACAATATCCGATGAGGATATGTGGAACTGGTGGAAGCTGAACTGTTAATTACTTTCGAACGATTATTGCATAAAATTTTTTCCGCAATTTCTACTTTATTTTGTATAGAGTTAAATTTTTCGATTTGAATTATGAATTCCTTTTCTCTGTGGAATAACAGTATAGACACAGAATAATTCGACTATTCCGTGCTGAATACTTCTGTGTCTGGTTGCCCATGACAATCATACATTAAAATATGAAATTGTACATCAAAATGCGTCATTGATGATCAATTTCGTGTACGTGAAAGTGAGCTTTTATTGAGAGGTCGGCGGAAAAAAAATATTAATATCCAATTGACTGAATTAGAATGATATTGAGGATATTTCCAAAACCTCAACAATCGTGGTCTAGAAGTAATGAAACTAATTTAAAGGCCACTGCTGCCCCTCACAGATAAACTTCGATACTGTGAGATAGAATATTACATTGTGGAAAATATGACTGGAAATGTGGTCATTGTGTTTTATTCTAGGTATCCTATTCATCCAAAAATATAGATAATGTAGCTGCTAATCACTTTCGCGGTAAACGGATAAGAGCTCTGCAGATACTCCTTGATTAAACCTAATAAATATGCGATTCGAAAATTGTCACCGTGAAGTGCATCGCGTATAGACTATTTATGAAATCTCTACATTTAAATGGCGGCTGTTAAGAAAAAGAATTGGAACCAACAATGCATCTTACCTCAACATCAACTCAATTCACGTATTGAATTTGAACCTTCAAAATCAATTTTCATAATATGTGTAGGTACGCAGAACCTCAAAAGCACGAAGAAACAAGAAATCTCTACCTAATAACTGAAAAAAGGACCGTCAACCCATTCCACGTACAAAGTTCAACCCTCTAACTGAATTAGGAGTGGGTTCAAAGATAAGGGTTTTTCTAGCTCCATTTACTCTCCAATATCCCTAGAAAAATAGGGTTGTGCTAATGCAACTCCCCGCCATTCAATTTTGCAAAGTTTGAATATGAAAAAATTTTAACTGAATTTACTCAAATTCTGATAGTTTTGTTCTGACAACCTCATATACCAAATTTCAGATCTTTTGATATGATGTGAAAATGCCATTTTGTGGCATATATATATATATATATATATATATATATATATATATATATATATATATATATATGTATATATATATATATATATATATATATATATATATATATATATATATATATATTTATATATTTATTTATATATATATATATATATATATATATATATATATATATATATATATATATATATCTGTATATATACATATATATATATATATACATATATATATATATATATATATATATATATATATATATATATATATATATATATATATATATATATATATATATATATATATATATATATATACATATATTCAAAAAACCTGAAGAATTATGGTCCAGGATGTCTAAAATGGATTGAAATACTGTTCCTTCATCTCACTGTTGACTTTCAATGCACAACAAAAGTATATTATTTTCGAGAAAAGTACGAATAAAGATACGAGAGTTTTCGTCGAACATCCGGTTGAAGCGAAGTTCTTTTCGCAGTAAATAATGAAATAAACAAACATGGTTTGAGAGTAACTGACTGAAAAAACGTTTGAGAATAATTATAAGAGAAAAAGGAAGGTAATGAAATTGTAATCAATAAAATTAATAATGCTTAAGAATTTGTTGATTTCAATCCCTGATTATATTTATCTTTATTTGTAACAACTAAAATAATTTCTCCACTTCAAGGTCATATGTTCTGTGTTATAATACTATATTTATATATATTTATATAGAGTATCTTACTGAAATTGGAAAACACTGGAGCTCATCTAACATCATAATCCTCAACTTCTACTGAATCATTTTCACAATTGATTCTTTATGAATAATAATGACAACGTTTTAGAGTCATCAAATGATTAAGAGATTATGACTTGCACAGCCCGTGATGCTCGCGACGGACTCTATTTCAGTCCTATCTTTCATTCACCAAGTGTCAGGAGTATAACTAACAATAAGGAACTTCATTACAAAATTATCAGAAGGAAGCCACGTCATCTGTATTATATCAACCTACCGCTTCATTTTCCTATTTCTCGTCACGTCCTTCGGTACGAGAGGGATAAATGGACCCAATTAATTGTGACATTTGGCGATGGAATTCAAAGTGTCAGAGAGTTGAATGATATATAACTTGATATTCGAATTTTAGGATCGAAGGGTAAAATGAACGTAGTGATATTCGAATCGAACAATTTAGTATTCGCAGAGGACAAGTTTTAGTTTGGTTTGTCATAAGCCGGAATCCTATGAGACATTTGATGGAGAAAGCTGCTGAAGAATTGTTCCGAGATTTGAAATTCCGGAACGTTTTATTATTCAAATGAGTTTGTGGCTGATTGGTGTTGAATCATCTACTCACCCACGTATATTTTCAATCAAAACAAAATTACACACTTATATAAGTAAACTATTATATTTTTTGAATTGATTGGGCCGATACATGGAGTAAATTAATAAGCATATTAAAACAATGGTAAATAATAACATTTTACACATTTATTTAAAGAAATAACACATGACGCACGTTTCGGTGAAACTTCACCTTCTTCAGATGCTAATGGCAAACTAACTATGTTTCTCTGTTATATCGAAAACAAGAAATAAAGAGATGACAAATTGTGTAGAAGGGCTAAATAGAAGGATGGTTACAGATAATTATTAGAATATAAAAAGCCAATTCTGAACTGCTAGTCAGGTAGTCCGGTAATTTTGAAAAGATTGAGAAGGGAGCTTGATGTATGATCGATTTGGCTATTCAGTAGGAGACCGGAATGCTTGTATTTAATTATCTGTAATGATTCTAACAAATTAAGTTTAATTCCCTTAGTTTCAGCATTTGATATTTTATATTTTTGGATCCAAGAAAATCACACATTCAACTTTGATTTTGAAATATTAAATGCTGAAAGTAAGAAAATTAAACTTAATTTTCAGGCATTCCGATCTCCTATTGAATAGCCAAATCGATAATACTTACAGCCCCTTCTCAATCTTTTCAAAATTACCGGATTACCTGACGAGCAGTTCAGAATTGGTTTTTCCTATTCTAATAATTATTTGTGATCATCCTTTTATAAAATTTGTCATCTCTTTATTTCTTGTTCTCGATATAACAGAGAAACACAGTTAGTTTGCCATTATCATCTGAAGAAGTTGAATTTCCACCTAAACGTGCGTCATGCGTTATTTCTTCAAATTAATGTGTAAATTGTTATTATTAACAATTTTTTTAATATATTATATTTTTGAATGATCTATGCGTATTTCAGGAATGAAGTTCCAACAAAAACATGAAATAAAATTCAAAAAATACTATATGCCTATATAGTAGCACTGTCTACTTGCCGGCGGATTATTCTTCAATCACCTATCCAGAGAACCCAGTTTTGGCCTTATTCTCAACCTCAGGAAATATTATAAATATTGGTTGTATAGGAAATTTCCTCTTCTTTAGGAATTTTTTTCAGATTTCAAAAATATCGATTATTATTAGAGATATTTTCAAAAAATCAAACTTCTCTTTTCAGTAATAATGTGCTTTAATAACTTTCACAATTTCTGCGAGCAAAACTTGATTTTTTCAAAATTGTTCCGAATCGAATGACTTATTGTTTATATTTTTCCAAGACTGCCGAAAGAAGTTGAATAGAAAAGAACTTGTTGACTAGACTACTGAAAACTCTTCAAAGAGAAGAACACATCAACATAGAAAAACCTTTTTGAAAATTGTTACTCAATCAACATGGACCATTAAACTTAGTACGGCAATTAGTAGTTGCAGTAAAGATATGATTATCATAATATTGATGATATCACGATACACATACACAGTATCGTGGATGATATCACTCAAATAATTGGTTCTCGTTGTAAGTGACTCAGATCATACCACAGTTTTTCATATCAAGTAAACTAGGAACTTTACTTTGTTGGATAAAATTTCATCTGCTTTACTATTCACGGCGAATCGAACAACATCGTTTATCAAGATTTTCGCGTTAAACGTGATCAGACTAATAACTAAAACTACTTTATATCGACAAACCATTAGTTTAAAAGCAAGATTTTCTACAGAAGAGCTCGATCTCATGATGAAGACGTTTAGCATGAGTGAAAACAAATTACAAACATATTTGCGAAGATAAATTTATCTTCGTTTCGACATTTGTTATTTGGCACATTACTCTAACATTCATTAAACAAGGCAGTCGAGAGTGGTTCACCTTCTCAATCCTAGAGTCATGAATAAGTAAATATATATATATATATATATATATATATATATATATATATATATATATATATATATATATATATATATATATATATATATATATATATAGATGTATATGAAATTTGTTACCTGTTTACGTTATATGGGAACAATAAAAGTTTAGCTCTGACAGGTTAATTTAATTAATTATTATAAACGAATAAATATATGAAATTGTATGTTTCGGTGGTACATCAACCTTCTTCAGCACTCGATATATAAATCACAAATAACCTGTAAAACGTATTATCATCAGTAATGCCGATATATCAGACGATAGGGTACCCAACCTTAAATGTAACATACATACATATAAAATCAATTAATACAATAAATAATCTTGTCAAGTACATCCACAATAAAATTAAACTTAATTAACTAACATTAAGATATTAAAAACAAACCGTCTGTCATATAGTATGTCATGTGTCTTGTCATTTATTTTCTTCTTTATGTTCGTGTATCTGGTCTTGTCAAGAGTGGAAGGTATGTCTGACTTAGTTGTTTAATGTCTTGTCTGTCATTTACCGTGTTTTCTAATTTTAATTGTATATGAATCATTTCAGAAACTCTTAATTATACAAGATTGCACCGTTTCACAAACTTCAATGTTAAGAGCTTTGTAGTATACCTTTGGGGTTTTGAAAGTGTGCGGGGAGCTGGCTTCGTTGCTTTCATTCTTCTTTGGTATACGTCGAGGAAAAAAGGAATCATCAACTTGTAAAGGTTTTTCTTGTAAACACAATTCCAAAAGTGTGCAAAACTATCACGCCTTCCAAATCAAGCCCTCATATATTTTTCACAGATCAGCAAAATTTAGTTTTGGGCATTGAATTTTTTCATTGACATCCTCTACTGTTTTCATTGCATGGTAATAAAGACGTAAAAATAAATGAGTCTTGAATTGTAACATTGACTCAAGGGAGCCTCCACCTTTGTAACCTGCCTCTGTTTTACCCTTTGGAGAAATTTTTTTGTGATTTTATAAAGCACAGTGATCAAGTAGGATAAAAAAACGTAGATAAATGGTAAGTGAACGTGTCTGGCATAATCTTAAGAGGAACTGAAAGAGGCGATCTCATATGGCACTAGCAAAAAAATAAATAAATACTGGAGATCTATGGAAAGCTGAAAATTACACAAACGGTCAGAGCCCATGAGTTGGGCTCTAGACTAGAGAAAAAAGACGCAAAGAAATCACATATCATTCTCATGCATGTGAAGATTACTGTCCTGAAATTTATGAAAAAATTTCAACAACTCAATAATGAAGATTTTCTTTTTCAAATTAGCTAAAAATGACGAGTAAATTACAATTCGACACGGGCAAAAATATTTCATATGTATGTGTATATCTATATATATATATATATATATATATATATATATATATATATATATATATATATATATATATATATATATATATATATATATATGTACACAGGGTTGGGATAAAGTTTGGATCCAAGTGAATATCTTTTGAACGGAAAGGACAATATTTATGAAATTTTGCAGGTAAGTGCAATGGAGTGAAATGCATCTGATGTACAATTTTTTGTTGATAATATACTTCTGGTTGAACCGGAAATACCTTCAACTTTTTAAATTTATATGGGATTTTCTGTATATTTTTGCAGATGTTGAAAAAGTTTTACACGTACCTACATACCGGGTTCAGTGTAAAGAATCTGTATACACGAGGGATTATTGTATGTTTCAACTTCTTTTGAGTTTTTTACATTACCGTCAAAAAACGTTCAGATAAACAAATTGATGTGGGTATGCATTTGTAGTAAGTTATATTTTGCGCCATTGCACCTACCTGCAAAATTTCATAAATATTGTCTTTTTCGCTCAAAAGATATATACTTGGTTCCATACTTAATCCCAACCCTGTATATGTTACATATGTATGTATATATATATATATATATATATATATATATATATCCGAAGAATTATAGAATGAATTGAAATAGACGATCACACAAGGCCATTGGCGAAAAAATAAATGCTGGAGATATATGGAAAGCTGATATTACACAAGCGGCCAGAGCGCGAAGGTTGGGCAACTGGAATTCGTGATACAAATTCGATTGAAATTACATGAACTTAAATTGAAAGAAGGTCATTAATTGAAAAAGCAATATTTCATTCATAGAATAAGAATTCAATGTTCTAATTCAAACTGATTAAATAGGCACAACTAAATCTCATCGCGTTATCGTGCTCAAGAGAGCATGTGAAAATTAATATTCTGATTTCAAGTAGAAATGATAACAACTCAATAATGTAATTTTTCTTGATTATTGCTGAAAAAGACGAGTAAATAATAAATTTACAGGGGCAAAATTGAATAATATTATATATATATATATATATATATATATATATATATATAAATATATATATATATATATATATATATATATATATATATATATATATATATATATATATATATATATATATATATATATATGTATATATATATATTATATGCAAAAATAGATCGTTTGGATAATATCGATTAAAGATATTCCACTATAAAAGAAGAAACGCTATTATGTACGAAATATTCACCTTTCCAGACGCTTACAAAAAATATTACCACCATAGAAGAAATTTTCATTCAAAAAATGTAAATCTAATTTAGGATACTTTTGTAGTTCTTCTAAAAGTAGATTGTAGCCTACATCTTGCTGAATTTTAATTATCTCCAAGGTTCGCGTTCAACCCTTACTGACAGTTAATTCGTACCACATCAAATTAAACTTATCCGACTAGTCAATGCAGCATATAGAAAAAGTCACGATTTCTAGAAATATTAACGATACTTTCATCATAACTCGAATTATTTAAATTTACGCACATACTCACTCTGATATCTGTCCTATCATCGACATCATTTTGCTGTCCGTTCGGAAAGTGTCAAGCGTGCATATGATGCGTCACTTTGGTCACCGCTAGCCTCTACCATCCTACCCTACCATAACTCACAGTTAAGTGATTAATTCGCTGAATCAGATTTGCCTCTCGGTTATGAGTTATGCAGATAAATCGGTTACGCCAACGCGGCTCTCCCCTTAATATTAATTAGGCTAATGAACCGTGTACTGCTAGCGGTAAACTCAGTCTCGCTACGAAACTCCGAGAAACTTGTGTTGACGTTATTGTGTTACCTTTAAAGGACTCCGGAAGACGATGCTGCTGACACTCAAATAGCATGATACATACAAACTCGCTGTCTCTATTTCATGTAATTCATCATCAAATGTCAAAATTTTATATATATGAAAATGAGAACTGTATGTCAAATATACTTCTTGGTCTAAGTTGGTACGCTGAGAATTTCGACGTTTGGCGTTTCTGTTTTTTCTAAGATAAGATATCCATCAATTTCTAATAAATGGCGCTACGATTTGCTCGAATGTCATCAGTGCTCTTCTTGAAAACTATTGGGTGGTTATGTCAATTCGGAGTAGTGTATGGCGCTGATGTCGAATATTCTAGCATTCTCCCTTGATGTATGAATAAGAATTTCACATCATCGGATCTCATGTAACTGGAGGTTTGATTTGATTATCAAATTTTGGATTGATTGGGCCGATACTTGGTGTAAATTAATAAACATATTAAAACAATGGTTAAAAATAACAATTTACACATTTATTATAAAAAATAACGCATGACGCACGTTTCGGTGGAACTTCACCTTCTTCAGATGCTAATGGCAATCTAACTATGATTCTCTGTTATATCGAAAACAAGAAATGACAAATTATGTAGAAGGGGTAAAACAGATGGTTTACAAATAATTATTTAGAAACCGGCAAAAACACAATTCTGAACTGCTAGTCAGGTAGTTCGGTAATTTTGAAAAAAGGATTAAGAAGGGGGCTTGACGTATGATCGATTGGCTATCAATAGGAGACCGGAATGCTTGTATTTATTTATCTTAATTGATTCTAAAAAAAATTAATTTAATTCCTTTTCTTCAGCTAATCTTAATATTTTAAAAATCGAAATGATGTGTGGATTTTCCTTGATTAAATGGTTTTGCATAACTGTGAATCCGACTTGATTAACAAAGCTACGTTTGTGTTCTGAAATCTAGTTTGAAAAGCTTCTGAAGTTCTACAATGTAAAACTTATCACATCGCACAGATTATTTTATAAACTCCTGATTTATTCTTTATGACTTTGGATTTACTTATTTTTATATGATTTCCTAAATTATTACCGGTACGATAAGCAATGTTAATGTTGTGCTTAGATAAGAGAGATTTAAGTTTTCTACTTGAATTTCCCGATAAAAGTGAAGGCTGGTTGTATTTATATATTTTTAGTAAGGGGGTACAGCCTGGTTAACTCGCATTTTGAACAACTTTTTATCTATCATATTGTTCTAAATACTTGGGATCATAATTATTATTTACGCGCAATTTGTTTAAATTAATATTTTTTCTCCGAATTAAAAAATTGGCATTTTGAAAGTGGAATATTTAACTAAACGATGTACCATACTATTGAAAGCTGCCCTTTTGTGTTGGAAAGGATGTAAGGGAAGTACTATCGTAATGACGCTAATCAGTGTGCGAATGGTTTGCGAAAAATTGAAAATTAGTTTGTTATCTACTTTGTTTATTTTTAAAATCCAAATAGTTATGAGTTATCTTTTTCCATCTCTAAAGTGAATTTTATATTAGGCGGTGGTAAAGTATAATGAATGTTTGAAAGCAGGTCTAGTTGTCTAAGAGTACAGTTGGAAACAACAAATAACTATGCATCCACATATCTTAAACCATAAACGAATTGGTCGACTAACTAGGCCTGAATTATGAATTAACTGTTCCAAAAATTCATCCATGAATACTTCAGCAACAAAGGCTCAGCGGTTTCCCATAATCAAGCCTTCAGTACTGCTGTAAATTTATCATTGAAACTAAAATAAATTCTGTTCCAGGCATAATTCCACAAAGTGACAATATATCTGATTTCATGAAAGGATTAACAAGGGAAAAAAAAAAACAAAAAAATTGCCTTTTAAAATTAAATAACTTTTCTAATTAGGGTTAAAGGAAACCTTGGGTGGTATCCTTGGAAAAGATTAAACTACATCCAGGACATTAATTTAAATTAAGTGCAATTGAATATTTTCAATTTTAATTGATTTATGGTTGCATAATGTTGAATTTGGATTTGTTTGCATTCACAAACGCTCGTTTTTGCAGTTACAGATATTATTCATAAAAAATTCAACCAAACAGCAAATCAATTGAATTACCTTCGTGGGTAAGCAAAACCGGTATCAGAAAAAAGGAAAAACCAACTAAATTTTTCACATTGAGCGGTAAACTACGCTTTGATAAGTGTGATTATTTAACCGTAAAACTTTAAGATTTTTTGACTCTGGTATTATAAGATTACTAAGAACATGATCCAACCAGTAAATTCAGAAAAAATTTAAAAATTAGCCTATCGATAACATTAACATTCTTATCCAAAATAAGACGTATAAACCTCATTGTTTCAAATCCTTTGGTACCACAACTTTACTCTATAATTAAATTACACAAACACAGGCTTATCCAATCAGACAGTAGTGTATTCACTAAGCACCTCAGTGGTTTTTTGTCCGCAGTTTCTAATGAAAATAATTAAAATTATTGTAAATTCAGCCTAAATTCTCTAATCAAAATCTTACGATTTAGTCCATAAAATTGAAAATATTCAATTGCCACTTAATTCTAAATTGATGTCCTGGGATGTAGTTCAATATTTTTTCAGGTATACACCCAAGGTTCCTTAACCTAATAGAATAAAGTTACTTTAATAGCAATCTGTTAATCCTTTCATAAAATCAGAATATATTGTCACTTTTGGAATTATGCCCTGGAACAGAATTATTTAATAACTAATATTGAGTTTCGCTTATCACTTGGTAAAACATGATTAAATACTGAAATATTTAAAATAAAAACACTTTGGCTTGAACAAGTTTACACAAATTTTATAATTGATAAAAATTAACAATTACATTAGTCAACTAGTTTCCGGGTTATGGGCCCATTATCAAGACTGAACAGAAAAATATTAACAAGCTTATTTATAAATATGGATTGTAGTAGAGGGGAAATTTGGTATTCAACTCTCAGATCATTGTTATACAAATTTAACCATTCATCGACTTCGAGAAAACGATATGCCCTCACCCAGGTAAAAAGGGCAAAGTCTTGACCTGTTGGAAATTTTAGAAATTAGTAGTGCCATTAAGAGGCAATTTAACCGCCATCGTAAATGAACAAGTGAATACGCAAATTTCCCCTCTACTACAATCAATATTAATAAAATAAGCTTGTTAAGTCATTTTTCCTGTTCAGTCTTGATAAATGGGCCCTAACCCGAACTAGTGACTAATGTAATTGTTAATTTTTCTATTCAATATATTTGTGAACTTTAAAGCCAAAAGTTTTTATTTTAAATATCAAGAATTAATTTTAGTTTCAATGATAAGATTTACAGGCAGTACTGAAGGCTTTAAATTATGGGGCAAACCCGCTTGAGCCCTTGTTGGCTGAAGTATTCCATGATACTTTGGAACAGTTAAATTCATAATCAATCCTATTAGTTCGCGAATTCCGTTTATTGGTTTAGATATGTGGATGATATTATTTGTTGTTTCACTGGTACTCTTAGACAACTAGACTGCCTTTCAAAACATTCTAATATTTACACCGCTAATATAATTCACTTACGAGATGGAAAAAGATTAACTCGATTAACTATTTGGATTGAAACATAACAAAAGTAGATAACAAACAGGTATTTTCAAATTTTTCGCAACCATCGCACACTGATAGGCGTCATACATAGTACTTCCCTACATCCTTTCCAACACAAAATGGCAGCTTTCAATAGTATGGTTATCGTTTATAATATTCCACTTTTTCAAAATGCCAATTTTAAAATTCGAGAAAAATATATTACACAATTGCGTAAATATAATATGATCCAATATTATAGACAATAATGATGATAAAAGTTTTTTCAAAAATGCGATTAACCAGGTGTACCCCTTATAAAAATAATTATCAATACAACAGCCATCAACTTTTAATCGGGGAAAAAAAAAGAAAAGGAAAATAAAAAAAAATTCAAGTAGAAAACTTAAATCTCTCTTATCTAGCTCACATAACATTGCTTTCGTACCGGTAATAATTTGGAAATCATATAAAAAAAATAATAAATTCAATAGTTCATAAAGATAATAAATCAGGAGTTTAATAAAAATTAATTGTGGCGATTGTGATAAAGTTTACATTGGTAGAACTTTCAAGAAAGTTTTCAAACGTAGAATTTCAGACACACAAGCGTTAGCTTTGTTAATCAGAAAGTCGGATTCACATTATGCAAACCATTTAATCCAAGAAAAACTCAACACATTAAATTTGATTTTTAAAATATTAAATACCGAAAGTAAAGGAATTAAACTTAATTTTTTAGAATCATTACAGATAAATAAATACAAGCATTCCGGTCTCCTATTGAATAGCCAAATCGATCATACTTCAAGCCCCCTTCTCAATCTTTTCAAAATCTCCGAACTACCTGACTTGCAGATCAGAAGGGGGTTTTTCCTTTTCTAATAATTATTTGTAACCATCTTTGTATTTACCCCTTCTACATAATTTGTCATTTCTTGTTTTCGATATAATAGAGAATCATAGTTAGATTGCCATTAGCATCTGAAGAAGGTGAAGTTCCACCGAAACGTGCGTCATGCGTTATTTTTTATAATAAATGTGTAAATTGTTATTTTTAACCATTGTTTTAATATGATTATCAAATTTTCAAAACATCAAACTTCCCGTGTTCTGCGAGCGGTAAACTCAGTTTCGTTACAAAAATCTGAGGAACTTGTGTTGACCTTATTATATACATTTAAAAGACTCCAGCAGACGAGTCCACGTACACTGAAATTACAGGTACAGTCTCACATGATACCAAAGCGCGTTCTCCATTTCAAGTAATTTATCATCAGGAGTCTAAATTTTCATCCGACTACACGAGTCGCTTTGTTATATTTATAAATATATTCATTTTCAATATATTCAACTTAAGGAATAT
>JARQZK010000808.1:60000-62500 GCA_030704885.1 Cynegetis impunctata | reverse complement strand
ATACAAAGAAAGGGGTTCAAATATTATAATTGCCGGGAATTTCGAATTTTAACCTATATATATATATATATATATATATATATATATATAATATATATATATATATATATATATATATATATATATATATATATATATATATATTTATATATATATATATATATATATATATAGGTAAAAATTCGAAATTCCCGGCAAGATATATATATATATATAAATATATATATATATATATATATATATATATATATATATATATATATATATATATATATATATACATATATAGGTTTAAATTCGAAATTCCCGGCAATTATAATCTTTGAACCCCTTTCTTTGTATACCTACCTGTCTACTATTACCGACACTGTACAATACAAAAATGATCATTCGCTTGAAAATTTAATAGTACTACTTGAAAATTTAATAGTACTCGCAACTAATTGAATGAAAATAGTGATGAAAAACAAAGTATATTTGTTTTTATATTTAAAAATGTATCATCACAAAGTAACGGATAAATCCACCCAATATTTAAAAATTGTATCTCGGAAACGAATATATGGAACAAGTGTAGAATAATTAACAACAATCGATGACAAGAAAACATTGCGTACTGAAGAATTGTGGATGTGAGTTATAAAAGATAAATATGGATGAGGAACATTTATTTTAAAGATATACATTTCAATGTGAATACATATATAGAGAATCCTCATTACTGTTATCCATAAGTTAACAACACAACATCATTTCACGAATAATTATCCAATAATCAGAAATTCAAGGAAAAGGGCAGCACGAGTTTAAACTGAAAATAATAATGAATATCAATACAGACATGCAGGTGCAATTTATTTTCTGCAATAATTATTGCTCGAGTAAAAGTTATTCAAGAATTTGTTAATGAATTCGAACAATTAGAATATTCGAGAAAGTTGCATTATTGAAGCAAATGTAATTTTCAAATTTTTCAGTATATTGTTTGTTTAGTTGTTTGAGTTACTCGTTCAATCAGAGATAAAAATTTAATACATATAAGTCGCAGAGAAATTTCACAAAATTTCAAACAATTGATTAAAATACAATCAAGAATTGATTTATAAGTTCTAGCACAGTAATCTGTGAAAATATTCTGCACTTCCTTAGCTATTAATTCACTTTGTTTCTTCCAGGTAAGTAGCATGTAAGTAATATTATGAAACTTTAAATTTTCTCAGATGTGATAATACAAGCTCAATGTTTCATAAAGAAAAAATCATATATCATATAAATTGAATATTTTCTCTAGCAGTTAACTGTCATCATCCAAAAAACGACTATTTCAACCCAAAAGAATAACTTCATAAAAAGTAACGATTCAAATTCAAATTTCTTAAAGAATAAGCATCATATTCCTACCTGTCTATTGCCTTAATCATTCCTCATTCCACTAAATATGGCGGAATTAATTCTTGGAATTTCCGATACTCTGAGAACGTGTAAATCAAACACGAGTGCCTATAAAGACGCTGTATCAAAGGGTACTAACATCGATTGGAAATTGACAGGGTGGAGGGGTGCGAGTTCTCCACCTGCTTCGGTTATCATGTTTATGCGAAAAGCTCCTAGCGATCAGGAGCAAAGACGAGAGCATAACGGAACTGCGTTATGTAAACTCTACACCACAATGTTGGATGAAATAACCGAGTATCTATAGCTTATTTGCGAAGCGTAACATCAGTCTTTATATCGAAAAGAATTCACTTACTCAGTAAATTATCATCTAAGATGAGGCAATACGTATTTTCTCAGAAAATAATAGACTCTTGCTCTGTATCGAAAGTCAACAGTAAGGTACAAGGGTGGTTTTCAAATCCATTTGTTTTCCTCCTTGGTCACGATTTTTGGGGTATTTCCGAATTCTGATATACTGGTATATTATATATATATATATATATATATATATATATATATATATATATATATATATATATATATATATATATATATATATATAATATTCTGCAGTACATTTTGAAATCTGTTGCGAACCTCATCAAACCAAATGAGCCGAAATTTAGTAATTCAGATTAATTTCGAGGCAGAAAAAACTATCAAAATATGGTAAATGCTGTTTAACTTTTGGAGCATCAGCCAAATTCATCCTTTTAAAACTTTTTGGAGGGCGTATAAAGCTAAAAATCTGGTTTTCAAATGATCTTTTCACCCGTAAGCCTTCGCCAGAATGAATTACATAGTTGAAAATTTGAACGTGCATTAGGTTTATATATGGAATGTTACCTTCGGTGGTTTGGAATTTTTTTTACTCACAATCGATGGAAAGCGCAACATTACATACTCCATACTTTCCCGGCTAGCATATCTCACTTTCCCGGCTAGTAAATGTCACTTTACCGGCTAGCTTGTGTCACTTTACGTACTAGCATGGAAATGAAGCAGAATTAACTAGATATTCATTTAATATAAAAAGAACGAAAAAACTATTTGGAATTATAAA
>JARQZK010000808.1:52500-55000 GCA_030704885.1 Cynegetis impunctata | reverse complement strand
CCCTAGGGCTTAATGAGCGGGCATAATGGATCATAACGCCCGCTAATTGTACGAGGAGAAATGAAGCAACTTCCAATGATTAAATACTTCATAATCCTTGTCGTATTATTCGCAGCTTCGGCTGCATTTTCTATGATATTCTTCGGTAAATTCATTTTCATTTCCATTATTTCTATAAGACTACACAAAGAAAGCAGCAATGACATTCACTAAATATGATGACAAAAATATTCGCAAACGCCAAAATATCAACAAATGACATGCCTTCTATGAGAAGGAAAATGGAAAGTACAGGAGCAATGAACCGATTTTAAAATCAATTTTTCATTATAATAAAATAATTTTTTCGTGAAAAATAAAATCTTGTATGCACCACGTGCGTTACTAGATCCTAAAGGCCCATCGGGCAACATTCATCCCTCCAGCCAGAGGCCCTCGAGCCGAATCAACAACACCGAGAGTTAAGGACCAGGGACTCTGACGTCAGAGCCTCGTGACGTAGGCATAGCGAGGTACATGCGAATTCAGCTTCCACCGGTTAACCCTACTTTTTCAGTGTTTGTTCACTTCCGTACAGGAGCGACTTGGGTTTTTCTCCCTTGTTTTTTTGTGATTTGTTGTAACAGGATTAATTGTGTGCTATATTTGTGTAGTGGTAGTGGTGTGTCACCGAAACGAATTATTTAAAATGCCGCGGTAACTATAAAAATGGACCAAAAGTACACCTTTTCCGTTCTCCAACGGATGAAGTGATGTCTGCTAAATGGGTGGCAGCTATTCACAGGGAAAATTTTTCTCCATCGAAGTTCTCTAGGGTCCGTGAATTACATTTTGCCAAGGAAAATATAATCACTTGTTCTACTGCAACGGATTCCAAAACCGGCGAGTATATAACTGTTAGTTTAAAAATTCCTAGACTAAAACACTATGCTGTGCCCACCAAACTCCCAACTTGTCCTTCTTATTTATCAAAAACAATTAAATTTCGCCTGAGTCGTGATGAAAAACTCCGCGAATTAGAAAATAAAAGTTTTGCGAATGCAATTAGAAACAGTAAAGTCGAATTTGAAGCTTGTGAAAAAAGATCTTCATTTTATGATTTTGAACATTTTCTTAATGTTTTAAACTCATTTCATTTGCCTAAAGGCTGGTTCAAATTAAATGATACTAGTAAAGTCACATTATTCAGAATGAAATATTCTCCTGGGCCTGTAATGACGTACTCTGTAATAATAAGCTCCGATTTAAAAGTCGAAACATTTTTATATGAATGCGAAATACAAATACGGCGAAACGACCTCAAACATGATACGAAGACTCCCTTTACTTCCCATAATATAAGTGCAATCAAAGATTTGTGGCATAATATCGACAAAAACGCGGAAAAACTTGTTCCTGAGAAAAACGATGAAATTGAAAAAGTTTTAAAACATATTTCCAGTTTATTAGATTCATTGGCGTTGAATACGTTAGATGTTGAGGACAGTTTCCAAAATAATTCATCTTTAGCTGGAGCTTTAGCTTTTTTATCTGAGCAACTGAAATTACGCACATCGAACAAGGCAAGATATCGGTATTCGAATAACACTTTATCCCAAAGACGTTATCGTACGAATAGTTTTATATGCATATATAATATTTAACAAAATTTTAGATGATTTCGAGGAAACTTTTTTAACAGTTCATAATAAACGGGCATTTGTTACTCAATATATTTTGAAATTTCTCTCAGAAAACGACCATCATAATGATAGCAAATGTAATATTCATACAATTCATGAGATTGCAAAAATTGTGATTACCTGTACAGTAAATATACTCGTTAAAAATTACTGTGGAAAATCAAACGATCGATTAGCGTCATGCAAAATTCGCAAATTGAAGACTTTGATTACATAAGTTTTGGTAGTAATGGTATTTGCTTTGAAATTTCGTTTTTCCATAATAAAATCGAATGGGGTAAAAAGAAGGGCTCAGTTGACGACTTGTACTCTCTTTAAACCGGAAGCCTTTCAAAAATTTCAGAAAACCTAATACTTTTGCGGTTCGCGTTATCCAACGCACAACGATGTGACTTCAGGTCGGCCTGCCTGTTGTGACGTCACTCGGCAGCCTCCAGTCCTTATATTCTCGGTGTTGTTGGCCGAATTTACCCTCCGGACGTTGGGATCTATATAACGCACTTGGTACATAGATAAATATTTCGGTCTACTATCTAGTTCGATATGGTATCTGAATAAAAATAGAAATACTTGTGATAGATGAAATGAATATTAGATTAATAAATATTGTATAGTTGTGATTGAGAACATACTACGCGGGTAACGGTTTCATTACCATCTATTGGTCAGGATAGATCAACAATCAGGTCTGTTGATATTGGACTGAATAGTAAGTAATAAGCAACTGAACATCCGGAAAAATAATATGAAACATAATTGTCGGTTTATTGACTACTGAAAAACAAATGGATGATAAAATTACTTTCCTAGAGATCTCC
>JARQZK010000808.1:0-45000 GCA_030704885.1 Cynegetis impunctata | reverse complement strand
CGAATTCCTTTACTTATCATTTTCATTCTTTTTTTAGTTGATTATTTCTATACATATCTTTCTTTTTATTAATCAAATGTTGACATAAAATTGTACCTACATATTCTTCGATCAATTCTGAAATCACATATAAAACATTAAAATTGCTGAAAACCTAGAATGGCAAATGATGTTAAACATATAAAATATCAATATATTACATTATTTTCATGAGAAGCAGTATCCAATGTATCACTGCAATCAATAGTTTCATGAACGAATATAATATTAATTTAGGTGATAACAATTTGATGAGATTCGATTTGATGAATATGATGTAATTTGGTTAATATAATATGCATATATCAATGAAAGCAAATATCCAACAAACACTGAATCGTAATTTATATATCATTCAATTATCACAATTTACATTCCCTCTCTAATTCCTAAACCATGGATAAAATATCAAAATTTCACTATCAATACTTCATTCATCTCATATAATAATCTGTTGCTTGGAAAATGTGGAAACATGAATAGTCCCTGCTACTGTAACATGAAAATGTAACAAATTCTTACCTAGTTTAATAATTTTAATAACTTCATAAAGAAACAGAAAACTAACTTTTCACAGATTTAAATAAAATTTAATTAGTAAACGCGTTTCATATATCCGAGAAAAATACAGTCTTTAACAGTTTAACATACTTGGGCAAACCTTCCGAAAACCTGAAATTGTTTCTTCATAAACAAAATTTCAAAGCACAATAGCACTGGAAAATTTATTAAAAACAACAAATCAAAAATCTATAGAGATGATGGGCGTTTATAGACTCAACTGTAAAGATTGTGAAAAATTCTATATAGGACGTACAATTAGAAATTTAAAAACTCGAATACACGAACACCAACGTAGCTATATTAAGCAGAAAACGGACTCTAATTATGCGTGTCATCTTACTCAAGAAAACCATACCTTTAATCAAAATTATAATATATTACAGTTAGAAAATAATCTCCACAAAATCAACTGTTGGGAATCCCTATACATCAATAAATATAAAAATTCCGGAAACCTAGTTAACGACCAGATTGAAGTAAAGCCTTCTCCTCTTCTTAATCTGTACAATGTACCCACCAATAGCTCTGAATGAATTGCTTATTGTTATTTAGTTTCTCTAAGAACCTCCCTGTGTTATGTTCAATTTTTCGTATAAATAGATTGTTTTGTAATATCATAATTTAGTACGAGATGAAGTCAATGTTATGACGAAACGCGTTTACTCATTAAATTTTATTTAAACCTTTGAAAGTTAGTTTTTTGTTTCTTTATGAAGTTATGAATATGAACTTTCACCAAGTTAATGCCAATTCAATTCAAATAATTTTAAAATATGTAGTTTGGAGTACACACCCAAGGACCTCCTATCACACGTGCTTCACAAAATTTCTTGTCTCCACTGTGATCAAAGCTTTTTAGGAGAAACAAGACAATTTTTGAATAACTCTGAGCATGCTCATTACCAACAAAAACACCCCTAACAACACACACATTTAAAGAAGGACAAAAAGATTTTCATAAGCGTAATATTAGTGAAATGATACATATTAAGCAGAACAAAACTGTTAACCTCAGAGAAAATGTAGATCATTTGTCTCGTGTATATAATAATATCCTAAATTTGTCTTGACGTCACATTTGTTGAACCCATGTCATTGTGTTTTGTTATAACTTATTGATGTTTTGTTACCGATTGTGTTTTTCGTCCTGTATATTAATTTTGACAAATATGAGAGTTCAGAATGCCCCGTACACGGTATCGGATCTCCGATCATGTTTATTGACCTAGATGAGACATCTGAATGCATACCTGCGCATTTCTGTAGAAATTTTCATTCGGTTGATATAGCCACGCCGTTTGTTCCAGCGTTGTGAAATATGGATATCAGATTTAACCCATTATAACCCAAGACATTATTTCGAGCGGAATTAATTATCTTTGTTGTTCTGGCAAAATATACGTTGTTTGGAACATAAAAGTAAATGTAACCTATGTTCGAAAATTCATGGGTTAGCTGCGAGACCCATGTACTCAGATGAGTACAATGGGAGAATACGTTGTAAAAAAAAATTCAACTACAAACTTTATTAGAACCAAACTCATATTTTTCAAAAGTAAACGACAGAAAATTATGAAAGAATTAATTGAAACAAGTTATAATATAACAAAAACAAAAAATAATAAATGGTAAATGGCAAAACAATCTCTTTCGACACATAAAGCCACTTTGTATTTTGAACAACTCCATCTGACTCGTTTATGACACAGAGTACATTTCACTTTTTTTCTAATTCAAGTGGAAAATGGCCACCTTCATGTTTTTTCACACTTAATACTGACGAACAATTATTCTCTCAAAATCAACAAGACTTATTGGCTCTCCCTTCACAATTTGTAATATTTTCCATGCGTTGATAAGAGTCATGTTTATCACATTTTCGAACATCATCCACCACCTTTTTTACCACGAATGGAGATCCTATGACTGCTCGTAGCTTGATAATTAGACGTAGAACTGACAAGGGAAAATTGAACACAGCTTCACTGTCTTCGCTTTCACTGTCACTTATATGCCAAAGTTGCATTTTGCCAGCGACTTTTTGAAGCATTGACAACTCATTTTGAATATCATTTTCATTAAAATCTTCCTCAACCGTCTGTGAATCAAAATCGGGAGTAATAATCGAAAATCGGGAGGAATAATCGCAATGTCGACTTCATTTCTGGTAATTGTTGAAGCAACTACTTGTTGATATTTCTCCCAACCATAAAAAATTCTGATTGGAATTTCGGGAAACTACACAGTACTTATGAAAACTAGAAAAGAAACGCACTGACTTCTATGGAATAATAGGTATTATTGAAATATAAAAGTAACGCATCAGCCCATTGTACTCAAATGAGTACAGTAAGAAATTTCTACTTGCCATATTTTTCAAAAAGAATTATGTATTCAAACAACACTAAAAATAGCTCAATCACACTTATAACATGCTGAAAACAAAAGATCCGTACAGTCGTAATGCAAAAAATATTATTTTCGGTCGATTATTTACTACCATGTAAGGAATGAACAACATAACCAACGTAACGGCTGAAAAAATCGCGTGAAAAAATTACAGGATCTGAATTCTTCTGTAATATATAGGTGCTGGCTAAGGAAAAATATTGAAACAATCAAAATTTAATACTACAGAGAGAGAGAGAGAAACAGCTTTATTGTCCTATAAAATTACAAAATTTTGTCGACAAAGCACATACCTATAAAAAATTAAAAATAAAATTTAACAATGATAACTAATCAAACAAAACACACTTTCAATCGTTAAACAAAACAAAAATCTATTGAATAGAAGAACAAAATAGAAAAACATTTATCAGTCAATTATGTATAAACATATGTTAAGAATCAACATATTTGTCAACTAAACTTATCATACAGATATAAAATTTTGTATGTTACATATTGTATTATATAAAAAAAAAAACATTAATATATGTTGCTACTAAATGTGGATCTCAAGGGTCTATGTTACATTGTGAAATTCAGTTACAGAATAAAATTCTGCTACTGAGTAAAATGGTCTCTCCAAAAGAAAAGCCTTAGTCGAACTTCGGAACTTTTTGTCCGTACTCAAGGATTTTAGCTCCAATGGTAGATGATTGTATAATTATAACTATCCGGCATTGTAGGTAAAGGAGTTTTTTGCTAAGACGGAGGTGGGCGTTATTAAATAAATATCTGTATCTGAATTTCTTGTGGGATATCTATGATTTGGTCTTTCTGAAAAGTTATGAATGTGTTTGCGAACCAAACAGACGGATTCGAATATGAATAGTGAAGGAAGGGTTAGAATTTTGAATTTTTTAAAGTAGAATTCGCAATGTGTCCTTCTGCTCAGATCGAACATATAACGAACTGCTCTCTTTTGCAATTTGAAAACAGACTCAAAGTGGAAGAGGCTGCATGAACCTCAATATTGCAAACCATAACGAAGGTGTGATTCGAATAAAGAAAAATATGTCGACAACGCAGCAGAAATTGAAAGCTCTCTAGAAACCGTTTTAATGGCGAAACATGCAGAAGATAATTTTTTTGTTAATATGTCTATATGAGTACACCATTTGAGCGACTCATCAATATAAAGACCTAAAAACTTCGCTGAGTTCACTGTTTGAATTGTTTTATTGTTTAGGGTAACAGGTTGTAGGGTTCCTCTGTAAGACATTACTACAGTTTTATCTGTGTTGAAACAAAGTCCATTTGAATCAGACCAGGTCTTAATAGTCATCAAATCATTACTTATGATTGACTGTAAGGCTTGTATATCAGAGTTACTCCAAGTTACACTGGTGTCATCAGCAAACAAAGTAATTCTACCACTTATTTTCAAGTCCACAATATCGTTGATGAAAAGAAGAAAGAGAATTGGTCCTAAAACCAAGCCCTGAGGTACCCCACTGTCTATTGGTAGATTTATTGAATTCTTACCATTTGCTCGTACTGTTTGTTGCCTGTTAGTTAGGTAAGATTTAAACCATTCTAAAGGAGACCCACGTATGCCATAAAACTGAAGTTTGACAGTTCATCCAAATGTTACTAGATTGAGTAAAAAAAATATTCTGTTGGCTGTACCTACTCTAATGAGTACAATGGGATATAATGGGTTAAATTTTATTGATATTTTTAATAAATGTATAATGTTATATTTGCCAATCCATGTATAGCTTAGTGATATAAATTGTTCATTTCAGCCTTGAAAAAGATTCAAGTTATCATTCAAACATTGGCATTGTTTATAAGTTAATAACAAGAAAACGGTGTCATGGGACACCAGGTAGGAACGAAGTTCCTTCGGATAATATAGAAGCAACACAATTTGCGAAAACGAAACATGTGCGTGTCGAGACGCACGACAGAAGTGATAACTTATACTAATCCAAGTTGAAATAATTAATATTGAAATGTGGGGCTAAAAGCTCTTACGAGATTGTAGATAAAGAAATTAAAAAAGACAGGAGTAACTTGTGGTATTCGAACCCAGAAATACGGCACACCAGTATTCAGTACTTAGACCACTCGGTCGTCAACGCAATGTAAAGAATAGAGACGCAAGAGTGCATATAACGAGAGGATAACGTATCGCTATATCGCTATATAATTGAATATGAACTTACAATACGTAGTCGTTATTTTATGAAAAAAAAAGCTTTATCTTTTCATTTTCGTTATGCCATATCTTGGTCCTGTCGTAGTCTGTCCCTTACACAATTATTTCGATGTTTCACATCTGACGTTTTCGAGTTGCTTGTACATGAATTCATGAGTACATACTATGCATTGGCGATTGACGTGGCGGAGTGGGAACAGAAAGAGAAGGGATGAAAGAACCGAAAGAAAGAGGGAGAAAGAGAAAGGTATACAATATTCGCTTGTGTTAACTAAAAGTGTGACTTTCGTCAGTCTATTTCCATCACCCTTTTAGTCTCTCATATATATGTTTGGAGGACTGTCCCATAGAGCACCAGCTGTAGCACATCATTAGAAAGTTACAAGTAGCAGATATGTGTTTTTGTTGGAATTTTTCGAAGACGATAAACTTTCCACTATATCTGCAAGTTCAGTATAAACAGTTCTTGATCATGACGCCCTATAACGAATAATTTAGTCTTCATCATTATGTTTGTGTGACGCATTTTTTGTATACAAATGTCAACAATCTAAGAAAGGTAAACTTGTGAACAGTTTAAGTTTTATTATAGGTATGAACCTCAATCTCCATCGTAATTATCTTCGTGTTCGATGCTCCAATAACTCATCATCTTCATCATCAACTGAAATTTGCATTAATATTAAGATATATTTCTTGAATGCATGAATGCTTCGATCAACGTACTGTAATTTCACAAGTATATAAATTTTACACTACATTAGTTTTAATACGTCACCCTGCTCGAGTAGGTACAACATCAAATTGCAGTAGTGATTCGTGATGTCGAAATTATTAGATTTTCTCCGATATCGATGGGGTTTTTCACGTAGTCTGGAAGTGAGCAAAGCGGCGCTGCAATTCAAAATCAACGGAAGCATAAAATGTGTTCTAGATGTTATTAAATTTCTCTCGAACAAACTGGAGTTGATAATGTGAAGATTGATGCACGTCCTAGTCGATGTGTCTTTTCAGAAACAGCTCCGTTAATGAAATTTTTTGGTGCCCTCATTTTAAAACCAGATGGTACAAATATCTTTTGAGGTTCTATAAATATTACAAATTTCATCCCAAAACACTTTTTTTTATTGCCTCATGATACATCACATTTATATATATATATATATATATATATATATATATATATATATATATATATATATATATATATATATATATATATATATATATATATATATATATATATATATATATATATAGATATATATATATATATATATATATATATATATATACTTATATATATATATATATATATATATATATATATATATATATATATATATATATATATATATATATATATATATATTATATTATATCATATATATATATACATATATATATATATATATATATATATATATATTATATATATATATATATATATATATATATATATATATATATATATATATATATATATGCTATATAATAAAATATAAACCTACAATACATAGTCATTATTTTATGGAACAAATTTGTGAAGCTTCATCTTTTCATTATGCCATATCTGATTCCTATCGTAAACTATTCTTTCATGCATATAACTTATAGAAAATTATTTCGATGTTTCATATCTGACGTTTTCGAGTTGCTTGTACATGAATTCGTGAGTCCATACATTGGCGAATTGGCGATTGACGTGGCGGAGTGGGATCAGAAAAAGAAGGAATGGGAGAACGGAAAGAAAGAGGGAGAAATAGAAAGGTATAGAACATTCGCTTGTGTTAACTAAAAGCGTGACTTTCGTCAGTCAGCGTGAATCGTCAGTCCATTTCCGTCACACTTTTAGTCTCGCATATTTTTCAGTTTGGTCCACAGCGAAATCCCTATCTCCTTCAGGCCTGAAGTAAGGAACTTCGTTCCAATCAATAATCGCAGTACAGAAATCCGTTGTTTTATCATGATATTTTGATACTAGACGTTACCACCGTAATCAATCAATATTATCTTTTTCTTCACTATCAGAAATTGTAGTATACTGAAAATGCTTCATCTAACGAAAACAGAACATGTGTTCTGTAAAAACCTTGAAAAAGAACCTAAAATTAGGAATGAGTAATGACACATAGTATCCTTAAAATAATCACTGAGATGATTCGAATCAATGCTGAATATACAACTTTTGATATAATTCACAAAATTATTTTTTTTTGTTTTGTTGAAATGTGTACGTCACATTTAATTTTTTATTCAAACTTTGGATATTATACTGAAATTTTTAGGCTATTTTATTTAACTGCTCTAATATAAGGGCAGATCAGTTTCAGAGCTGCCATTTCAAATTCGAAATTGCGTGAATGACTTTTAAAATGGGGATAATATACATTTGTGGACTCAACAAATATTTATATTCGTACCTAATAAATGATACAGCGGCAATAAATTTTATTGCTTCATCGACTTAGGCAATACGAAATCTATAAAAATGAAAAATAAGTGCCTTCATAAAACTCTACATCAAATTCGAATCGACTTCCGTGCCCTATCAACGAGTTTACATCGAAAGAATGGCCGCCAAATTGGCGACATGAAAAAAGGCAACTATAAAATATTCAGGACTTTATCTTTTTTTCACAGTATTCTTACTGAGTATCGCTGTTTCGAATATGGATATCTTTCTTTTAAGTGTATTTCATTAAGGGACCGGATCGAATTCTATTATTTAATTTTCATTTGTAAGATAATATATATCTATATCGATATATATATATATATATATATATATATATATATATATATATATATATATATATATATATATATATATATATATATATATATATATATATATATAGATATATATATATATATATATATATATATATATATATATATATATATATATATATATATATCAGGGGCGGCTACTCAAAGGAGGCTAAGGAGGCTAAGCCTCCTCAATAATATTCCGTGTATCACTAATATATTATATTGAATAGTCAGCATTCAGCATATTCATATTAATCAAAATCATATTATTTTATGCACCTACCTTCCTTTCAACCTACATTATATAATATAATTTATTAATTAAGATAGAAGGTATTTACATTTAGTGCATTTCATTCATTTCAAGATTTGTGGCAACGCTGCGGAAGGTTTAGAAAGGTATATTCTTAACATTCATTATGCCTGCCACAGAAAAGCAAACAACGGTGCAAATACTCCGAATGAATACTTCATTGCAATATAAAAGCAAAACACATGTAAATGGCAACACGGATAGGAACCCAGTCTCATACAATGTCGACCAATCACAACTATAGAATTTCGCGTGACATCGAGTGAATTCGTTGAAAAGCATTAATTGAATCGTAGTGTGATCGTAGCTACTAATGGCAGCGTGTTTACTTATATTGCTCGCGTATTGTTTAAAAATGAGTTTGGTTACTGAAGTTAATTTCAAAAATTTCAATGGTGACTTAGTGGAATATTTGTTATCCCATAACTTTAGTGCACTAAGTTATGAGGATAAAGTTTTGATAAAAACATTGCGACCTACACCTGAATTACACAATTTGGTGCAGTGTAACAGACAACAAAACCGCGGTTTTAATACTAGGAATTATGAGAGACATCCTTGCCTAACCGGATCACAGGTAAAAAATAAATTATTTTGTTGGCAGTGTTTACTTTTTACTAGTGAAAATGTCTCTGTTAGGGGCCGCTTAGGATTTGAGGATTTAATTCTATACCTAGTTGAAAGTGAGGAATTTCAAATATATAGTAACTTTAAATACAGCACGCGGATTAATATTTTACTTACAAGATAAGGAATTTATATATTTTTCAAACATCTTTAAATTAATTTTTGAACAAACAGAAATAGTTTTTCAAATCTTACAGCACAAGTTTTCAGATGTATTTTACTCACGAAATCGGCTCAAGATTTTCTTGGAAAAAATTTCAGAATTTCGTGCAGAAGTTTATTTTAAAAAACTATTTTCTATATTTCAAACTACTGATGATACGACTCAATTTAGCCCAAAACGAAAGAAATTCAGTTACGCAGATATGGAGCTTCACTATAAGCAAATATTTTATGAAATTTTGGATACTATTAGGGGTCAAATAGAAATAAGGTTCTCTGATTTGAAAGAACTGCATTTCTTCGACTTACTCAATAAAAATTTGTTAACCGGATTTTCGGCTAATTTTCCAGATAACCTTTTGGAAAATTTATGTCAAAAATACACTTTTTTTGATAAGGTGGCCATAAAAAGTGAACTGTGTGTTGTTTATAATGACAATGAAATTTTGGGGCAAAATGAAAATCATGTGAGGACTATTAAATACCTTTTTGATAATGATTCGAATCAAGATTTACCCCAAGTTTATAGACTCTTATGTCTAATTGTTTCTATCCCGGTGACATCGGCTTCTGTAGAGCGCTCGTTTTCCACTCTTAAGAGAATTAAAACTTATTTACAAAATTCAATGAGCCAGGATCGTTTGAAAAATATTAGTTAGTTGTCTATTGAAAAGGAATTGGTAAAACTTTTGGCGAAAGACAAAAAATTTTATGAGGATATTATAGATCATTTTGCTAAAGTTAAAGATCGCAGAATCCCGCTAATCTTCAAAAATATATAATAACTTTTTATTTGCTCTCACCAGCTGTTAACAAATTAGTTAAGTAGTAAAAAATTTGATGAATAGATGAATTGATTAATTGGCTGAGAAGAGTTTTTGTGAATATTGTAAATAGGAGTTGTAGGTATCAAGGTAGACACTCGAAAGTGAAAACAAATTAATAGCTTAGGGTGGTTGTTTTACTTTGATTTTCTTTAAATTATAAGGCGGTTGACCTTGAAATCCTAAAAATTTTCGCCTATGGTGTATATATAAGTTTTTCAAATACTTTCGACCGCGGAAATCTTTCTGAACATTTTATACGCCTCTACGGAGAGGAATTTCTTTCAATCACAAAATCCTATTCTTCCCTTTTATCCCGAAAACATCGACTCCTCTGTGACCTCACCTTTCTGAAATCATGTCGTGTCCATCGTGTCGTTCCCAAATTTCTTACAGCTTCAAACATCATACAAAATCCCCTTCCATAACCCGAATTCTCAATAGAACAAGTCTTTTGCCCTCCTTAGAGATTCCATTCACACTACAAGATGCAACCTAAATCACACTAACGAACTACTTCTCAAAACTTTCCATCACCTTTCACTCTTTCCACATCCATCCAATCCTATGGGATACTTTTGATCGCCTATCCAACTCCAAGGCACAACATCTTTCCGACCAAAAGACCTTAACCCAGAAAAATAAACTAGCCCAAACTCATCAATTCCCAAAAACCACAAAATCATCTTCATCTTATAACCTCCTCCATTGTTCACAATATTCTCTGGACACCCCAATTTCCGAGATCGCAAACAAAGCACTCTCGAAAGGCTTCAACTATTCTATCACACCAAAATTCCATCCCCATAGAAAACTATTCATCTCCCAAACAGAAGAAGCAATTTCCCATCTCTACCAACAGATCAAGCAGAAACTTGCCAGGCATGACATCGCCAAAAATTCTTCGTACAGCAAGTCGGCCACCCCGTCCCAACCTCACTTTTTCCTGAGAAGGCAATCTCTCAAAGAACTTTACAATGACCAAAATATAGTCGTCCTCCCAGCCGATTAAAGGCAATGCCACTGTCATTCTTAACACTTCTTCTTACCTCGATAAAATGTCCAATCTTCTTGACACCCCCGACTATAAGCGTATCCCTCATGGACCCCGACAACATACCTGAGAAAACCACAAATCTCGTATCAACCAATCGAATCTGCCACCTGAAATAAAAAAGTCTCTAAATCCAAAGAGAAAAATCTTCAAAGAAACTCCTCGAATTTATGGTCTACCCAAAGTTCACAAGCCTAATATTCCACACTTCGACCCATTGTCAAGCGCTAAAAATTGTCCAACACAATCCTCTTGCGAAATATCTCGCCAAAAAACCCTTCAACCCCTTGCCGAACACAAACCCAGTCCATACGTAAAAAACTCTTTTCACTTCATAGAACTCCTAAAAAGTATTGATATTACCCCATCTGATCTCCTTGTTAGTTTTTGATATTGTCTCCTTATTTACAAATATCCCCATCGAAGAAACACTTTCACATCCTAGACACGAAAACATGAAATATCCCAAGACAACCTATCCCTGATCAAACATTGCATGGCCAACACTTACTTTATCTTTCAAGGCAATTTCTTCAGACAAATTAAGGGAGCCCCAATGGGATCCCCTCTCTCCCCCGTCATAGCCAACATTTTCATGGAACATTTCGAAACCCAAGCTCTCTCGTCATTCGACCTTAAACCATCATGCTGGCTACGTTATGTAGACGATGTCTTTGCGATCTGGCCCAATGGCGGAGACTCGTTGCCTCCACTTCTTGAATCATTTGAATGGCATACATCCAAGTATCCAATTCACAATGGAAGTGGAAAACGATGGGTCTCTGCCATTCCTCGATGTCATGGTCAAAAAACTTCCATCCCAAGGCTTCTCCTATTCAGTTTATCGTAAACCCACCCATACAAACCGTTATCTGAACGCCCAGTCTCACCACCATCCCTCTCAACTTAACTCTGTAGTTAATACTCTAATCTACCGCTCCATTCGACTATCTGACGACGAACACCGTGAATCAGAACTCAAGACTCTAAAACATATATTATTACAGAACGGTTACAACACATATCAAATCAACAAGAACATACGCAAACACACAAACATCACCCCACCTCTACCACGTTCCAATCCCACTGACCAAGAATCTACACCTAAATTATTCCTTCCTTACATCAAAGGAGTAACAGATAAGATCGCAAGATCTCTCAAAAACACAAACATCAAAACAATATTCACCACCCAACAAAAACTCTCCCATCTAATCAGATCCGTCAAGGATAAAATTCCTAACGAAAATCACGGTGTTTATGAGATTCCCTGTTCCAATTGTCCTCGTTCTTATATAGGACAAACGAACCGACGAATTCAGGTCCGTGCCAAGGAACATTCACTTTCAGTAAGACATTCAGATATCACCAACGCCCTTTCCCAACATCACACCCAAACAGGCCACATTATCGATTTCCCCAATACAAGAACTATTGCTCCCGTCCGATCATTCAAATCCCGAATATTTCGTGAAGCTGTAGAAATAGAAAAACGTCCAAATTGTTTGAACACCAGAGATGACAGTCACAGACTCCCATCAGCATGGAAGCCGCTTCTCAGTGGTCGCCGTGTCACACCCAATCGGAGTGCATCCCGCACTGATACCGTGCGTGAATACCCCATTGACGTCAATACTACGTCAATAACTACGTCAATAGAGTACCCGCCCCCCTTCCCTATAAATACGGCCACGCGACGATCGGCCCGTCAGTTGACTCTGAAGAGTAGGCAGGTTGAGACTTCAGAGTTGACAGGAAGCAGTACGGTTGGTGGAGTAGGCAGTTTGAGACCACGCAATCGTATTATTTCCGATTCCTCCTAATTCGATTCGTGGAGTAGGCAGATTGAGGCCACGTATCTGAATTATTTTCCCTTGTAATTCTCCTGAAGATGGCTTCGCAAAAGGAGCCGAAACGTCGAGATTTTTCAAATCTTTTACGCGGTTCATCCCGAGAACCAAGTTTTTCAAATACTTTCGACCGCGGAAATCTTTCTGAACATTTTATACGCCTCTACGGAGAGGAATTTCTTTCAATCACAAAATCCTATTCTTCCCTTTTATCCCGAAAACATCGACTCCTCTGTGACCTCACCTTTCTGAAATCATGTCGTGACCATCGTGTCATTCCCAAATTTCTACAGCTCAAACATCATACAAAATCCCCTTCCATAACCCGAATTCTCAATAGAACAAGTTTTGCCCTCCTTAGAGATTCCATTCACACTACAAGATGCAACCTAAATCACACTAACGAACTACTTCTCAAAACTTTCCATCACCTTCACTCTTTCCACATCCATCCAATCCTATGGGATACTTTTGATCGCCTATCCAACTCCAAGGCACAACATCTTTCCGACCAAAAGACCTTAACCCAGAAAAATAAACTAGCCAAACTCATCAATTCCCAAAAACCACAAAAATCATCTTCATCTTATACCTCCTCCATTGTTCACAATTATTCTGACACCCCAATTTCCGAGATCGCAACAAAAGCACTCTCGAAAGGTTTCAACTATTCCATCACACCAAAATCCATCCCCATAGAAACTATCATCTCCCAAACAGAAGAAGCAATTTCCCATCTACCAACAGATCAAGCAGAAACTGCCAGGCATGACATCGCCAAAATTCTTCGTACAAGTCGGCCACCCCGTCCCAACCTCACTTTTTCTGAGAGGCAATCTCTCAAAGAACTTTACAATGACCAAAATATAGTCGTCCTCCCAGCCGATAAAGGCAATGCCACTGTCATTCTTAACACTTCTTCTTACCTCGATAAAATGTCCAATCTTCTTGACACCCCCGACTATAAGCGTATCCCTCATGACCCGACAACATACCTGGAGAAAACCACAAAATCTCGTATCAACCAATCGAATCTGCCACCTGAAATAAAAAAGTCTCTAATCCCAAGAGAAAAATCTTCAAGAACTCCTCGAATTTATGGTCTACCCAAAGTTCACAAGCCTAATATTCCACTTCGACCCATTGTCAGCGCTTACAATTGTCCAACACATCCTCTTGCGAAATATCTCGCCAAAACCCTTCAACCCCTTGCCGAACAAACCCAGTCATACGTAAAAAACTCTTTTCACTTCATAGAACTCCTAAAAAGTATTGATATTACCCCATCTGATCTCCTTGTTAGTTTTGATATTGTCTCCTTATTTACAAATATCCCCATCGAAGAAACACTTTCCATCCTAGACACGAAACATGAAATATCCCAAGACAACCTATCCCTGATCAAACATTGCATGGCCAACACTTACTTTATCTTTCAAGGCAATTTCTTCAGACAAATTAAGGGAGCCCCAATGGGATCCCCTCTCTCCCCCGTCATAGCCAACATTTTCATGGAACATTTCGAAACCCAAGCTCTCTCGTCATTCGACCTTAAACCATCATGCTGGCTACGTTATGTAGACGATGTCTTTGCGATCTGGCCCCATGGCGGAGACTCGTTGCTCCACTTCTTGAATCATTTGAATGGCATACATCCAAGTATCCAATTCACAATGGAAGTGGAAAACGATGGGTCTCTGCCATTCCTCGATGTCATGGTCAAAAAAACTTCCATCCCAAGGCTTCTCCTATTCAGTTTATCGTAAACCCACCCATACAAACCGTTATCTGAACGCCCAGTCTCACCACCATCCCTCTCAACTTAACTCTGTAGTTAATACTCTAATCTACCGCTCCATTCGACTATCTGACGACGAACACCGTGAATCAGAACTCAAGACTCTAAAACATATATTATTACAGAACGGTTACAACACATATCAAATCAACAAGAACATACGCAAACACACAAACATCACCCCACCTCTACCACGTTCCAATCCCACTGACCAAGAATCTACACCTAAATTATTCCTTCCTTACATCAAAGGAGTAACAGATAAGATCGCAAGATCTCTCAAAAACACAAACATCAAAACAATATTCACCACCCAACAAAAACTCTCCCATCTAATCAGATCCGTCAAGGATAAAATTCCTAACGAAAATCACGGTGTTTATGAGATTCCCTGTTCCAATTGTCCTCGTTCTTATATAGGACAAACGAACCGACGAATTCAGGTCCGTGCCAAAGAACATTCACTTTCAGTAAGACATTCAGATATCACCAACGCCCTTTCCCAACATCACACCCAAACAGGCCACATTATCGATTTCCCCAATACAAGAACTATTGCTCCCGTCCGATCATTCAAATCCCGAATATTTCGTGAAGCTGTAGAAATAGAAAAAACGTCCAAATTGTTTGAACACCAGAGATGACAGTCACAGACTCCCATCAGCATGGAAGCCGCTTCTCAGTGGTCGCCGTGTCACACCCAATCGGAGTGCATCCCGCACTGATACCGTGCGTGAATACCCCATTGACGTCAATACTACGTCAATAACTACGTCAATAGAGTACCCGCCCCCCTTCCCTATAAATACGGCCACGCGACGATCGGCCCGTCAGTTGACTCTGAAGAGTAGGCAGGTTGAGACTTCAGAGTTGACAGGAAGCAGTACGGTTGGTGGAGTAGGCAGTTTGAGACCACGCAATCGTATTATTTCCGATTCCTCCTAATTCGATTCGTGGAGTAGGCAGATTGAGGCCACGTATCTGAATTATTTTCCCTTGTAATTCTCCTGAAGATGGCTTCGCAAAAGGAGCCGAAACGTCGAGATTTTTCAAATCTTTTACGCGGTTCATCCCGAGAACCAAGATTTTCAACCGCGGAAATCTTCCCGAACATATATATATATATATATATATATATATATATATATATATATATATATATATATATATATATATATATATATATATATATATATTTATTATATATATATATATATATATATATATAAATATATATATATATAAATATATATATATATTTGGGGACAGCTGTGAGGCATCTGGCTCCGTTTAATTGCCTGAGTAAGCAAATCGATATATTGTTTCGAGAAGAAAAAGAATGGAAACGAAATAATATAATAAATGAGTCGGGATGGCATGTACTCGTTGTAATTCGGCTCCTAGTAGACTTAAAAAATTAGTCTGCTGCGATGGCTGTAGGAAACAATATTGTGGGGGGTGTTCCGGACTAAATACTGAAGAAATTACTTATATGCAACATGATAACAGAAATTTGAAATATAATTGCAAAGATTGCCTTGAGTTCGATACTCTGCGTCTCCTTAAATCTGTTATAGATGATAAGGAAAAAATAATGAAACTGATGGATGAAAATATTAAGAAACTAAAAAATGACCTTCAAAATGAAATTGAAAGAAAGAACGCTGGTATGTCTTATTCCGATATAGTCTCTTCAATGAATAAAGAAAACCCGAGAAAAAAACAAGTTAACAATACCCCGTGTATTGTCGTTATTCCAAATAATGAAAAACAATCTTGTTTCAAGACTAAACAAGAAATGGAAAATGCAATCGACCCAGCTGGTATTTCGGTCGGTATAAGTATGATAAGGAATCAAGAAACGGTTCACTCGTCATCAGATGTAATACAGGGGAATCTAAGAACAAGATGAAAAACGAATTGCAAAAAAAAATGGGACGGACTATGACATAAGGGAAACTAAACTTAAAAAACCATCGATTGCAATATCTAACATAAGCCTTAAAATTAAAGAGAGCGAAATCATTAATTCTATAAAAAAACAGAATCACTTTATCTCCGAACAAGATAACCTGGATTGTAAATTACTACGAAAAACAAAGAAGGGAGACTCAAATTGGGCAGTCATAGAATGCTCAGGTCCAGCGTTTAGAAAAATTATGTCTGAGGGTAAACTGAATATAGGTTATAACAGATGTCCCATATATGAAAATACATACGTCACAAGATGCAGGAATTGTAGCGGATTTTATCACAATGCTGAAAACTGCACTAGGAAAACCTCATGTGGAATTTGTGCTAGAGAGCATTCAACGGATAAATGTGACGGTTCTTCTCCCAAATGCAGTAATTGCCTTCAGGCAAATGAAAGATTCAATTGCGTTTATGATGTCAAACATACCAGCCTAGATGTGAATTGTCCATCATATATCCGCCAAATGGAAAATATCAGAGAGAGAACGGACTATTCCTAAAGGGTAGAGTTGCTTGTTAAATTTAAGTAAGTTTTTGTTCTATTTTTTCTTCTCTCATGTATTATCGACTTTGTTTAGTTAATCAATGAATCATTTCATAAGAGAATTTATCTCTGAAAAGAAAAACACATTGGTATGTGATAGCGTACAGGATTATAGGACAGTTACCGCGGAAATTTCCCACGGACATTTCAAGTTATTTCATAACAACATTAGAAGTCTGTCAAAAAATTTCTATCAACTGCAAGTTTTATTACATTAAATAAAAGAGACTTATGATCTCATTGTTTTATCAGAGATCTTTCAGATTGTAGATACATGTCTATACTATTTGAATGATTTCGATTTAATATACAATAGCGGAACATATAATAGGAATGATGGTGTAGTTGTTTTATATAAAGAAAAAATTTCGTTACACTTATACTACAATAAATGTAGGAGTGCTATTGGCACTTACAATTGTGGTTGATGTGGGGACGTAATCTTAAACTGCAAATTACTGCTTTATATAGGCCACATGATATTCCAATTGATGAATTTAATACAGAATTCCATGATTACTTGAAATCAAATTGCAAAAATCAATACATGCATATTATTACTGGTGATTTTAATATAGATATCTTGGACGAAAGCGAACAGAATTTGTACTATCTGAACATTTTAGCTGAAGAAAATTTCGTAAGTGCTATAAATGAAGCTACTAGAGTTCAGAAGGATAGTGCATCGTGTATTCACCACATTTTCGTGAAGGGTATTGAAAATTATATTCCTATTGTATTGAAGTCACATGTAACGGATCATTTTTCACCTATACTCTTTTTTTAGCTTGGATCTTGTATTCCGGATTCAAATTTGGATAATATATGTATAAATATGGAGAAATTTAAAATTATTTAGCAAAACTAAGTTGGCTGCGTTATTAAGAGAATGAGGATACTGAAGACATAACTAAGTAACTCAGAAAAACAATTAAAGATCTAAAGTTAAAATGCGAATACAGGGTCAAGCGTAAAGAGAAGAAAAGGAAACCCTGGATAACAAATAGTCTTTTGAAAGCAATAGATTTTAGGAATGAACTTTATAAAAAATGGGAAAGAGATAAAAGTGAAAATAATTGGGTAGAATTCAAAAAATATAGGAACAAGACCCACATTCTCATAAAGCAGGCTAAATATGAATTCTATACGTCTAGGGTGCGTTCTAGTGAGAATAAATCGGCGGAGATGTGGAAGATTGTATCAGAGATATGTGGTACCAGGAAAAAAACGCAAAAAAGCCTAGATGAAATTCAAATAGAAGGAAGGATAATTACCGATCCTCAGGATGTTGCTCAGGCTTTCAATAGGTTCTTCATCAATATCGGTAAAGAACTATCTACAAAATTCAAAACAGTAAAACCCAATTTCACAGAAAATTCCGGGAGTTCGACTACATTTATTATGGAACCTACAAATAAAGACGAAATAATAACTATAGTAAAGAATATGAAAGAAAAGAAAAAGTAGCGGAATTGACGGAATATCTGCTGAAATTTTTGAAATGCGGGATCGATAGTTTTGGCATCACCTATTTCACATATGGTCAACAAGATAATCTCAACAGGAATATTCCCACAGTCATTGAAGACTGCCATAGTTGTACCCTTGCATAAGGGAGGTAGCGGAAAGAGTTTGTGCTGATTTCAGGCCTATTTCTTTACTCCCCAGCCTTTCAAAAATAGTGGAGAATGTCATTAAAACTAGACTACAAATGTATTTGGAGCACAATAAGTTCATTTCTGAGATGCAATTTGTTTTCGAGAAAAAAAAATCGACGGACGATGCTATCGCTACTTTGATCGGTCGAGTTTAATGAGGCATTCAATAGAGATGAGGTTGCCTTATGTATAATGATTGATCTCGCTAAGGCGTTTGATACGGTGGAGCATGAAACATTACTAGGTATATTGGGGGAAGTTGGTGTTGTAGGTGTCAATATGAAATTGATGCGGAGTTACTTGTCACACCGTTATCAGACAGTAAGAATTCAAGATAAATTTAGTGATTTGGGGCCAGTGAACGTGGCGTTCCACAGGGTACTATATTGGGCCCTATTCTGTCACAATGTATATAAACAAATTATTATTTTTGTAGAGTGAAGGGCAAATTGTCAGTTTTGCTGATGATACTGCTATAATTTATACAGGAAAAAACTGGATAGACCTAAAAAAGAAAGCTGAAACTGATTTCATTAAAATAGATAATTGGTTGAAGCAATATTTTCTGACGCTAAATATTACAAAGACGAAATACATACCTTTCGCTATAGATAAGCGTTTGTTGCCTAGGTGCACGCCTCTCACTATTGTTGTAGAGGATGGTACTTTCACAATTCCGTGCGCCTATGAGATCAAGTACCTTGGCGTTATGCTGGATTGTCACCTCAGATGGAACTCCCAAGTTAATAAATTGATTGCTAAGTTGAGATGTCTATTACCTAGATTTAGAAAACTTTCCCTTGTTCTGGATGTGACACATCTAACAGTGGTTTATAGAGCGCTTGTAGAGTCGCATCTGAGATATGGTATTGTTGCGTGGGGTGGCGCTTATAGCCACGTAATAAGGAAGTTGGAAGTACAACAAAAATGGCTCTTGAAAATAATACATGCTAAGGATATTAGATTTCCAACCGAACTGTTATTTCAGCTGTCGAATGTGTTGGATGTGCGTCAGCTTTTTTGTGCTTCGGTGTTAAATTTTACCAAAAAAAATATAAATAGAAGCATCTTGATTGAACATGATTTGGGCACCCGGTACAGCAGGGGTTCACTATGTGTACCTAGATTCAACAAGACTGTATGCCAACGTAGTCACTTGTACGTTGGCCCAAGCACGTATAATGAGATACCTTTGGAATTGAGAAATACTTATAACTTTAAGAAATTTAAAAGTAAAACAAAAAAATGGATAAAAGCAAGAAGTAGGTCATATATACATGAATTAATAGAGCCAAAAAGATGTTAACATGTCTTGTTTATTGTAATTGTGGATTGTCTGTTTAATTTTGGTTTATCTTGATTTAAAATTGGTTATCCAATCCAAATTTTTTATTTATGCTCACCACAGGCCACGGTCTTTGTGAGTTGATTTGGAAATCATTTTATTTTTATTCGGGAAAACAATGTTATCTAGGACTAAATACTTTGTTTCTTTATATAGTGTGAGTGTGTATCCATTGCCAAAAATTTTTCTTGAATAAAGATATTATTATTATTATGTATATATATATTATATATATATATTATATATATATATATATATATATATATATATATATAAATATATATATATATACATTATATATATATATATAATATATATATATATATATATTATATATATATAAAACAAAAGCAAAATTATCGGTTCTGCCTTTGCTTTTGTTTTATATAATATTTCCCCGCCGATAAATCTCCTCTTTTGTAGTTATATATATATATATATATATATATATATATATATATATATATATATATATATAATATATATATATATATATATATATTTATATATATATATATGTATATAACCCTCCAACGGAGCTAGATTCATGAGACTCGATGACTTGGAATTCTCCTATTCATTCTTTAAGAAAGAATGTTAACAAATTCGACACCGTGCCATACACGACGGAAACACTAAACAATCTGCATAGCTCTTCAAAGATCTCATCAGTAGTGTTCCGTCCATAGACCGAGTGGGCAGCAATATCAAATCCACATAACCATGTCATGATTTCTAAGAAGAGCAGTGATGATCTAAACGCCATCCATAGAAACAGCCCAAATAGTAACTCCAAATGCCGAAAACTCATACCACTTCACATCATATTGGCCAACATAAACACCATAAATAAATATTTATTTTCACTATATATATAAATATATATATATATATATATATATATATTTATATATATATATATATATATATATATATATATATATATATATATATATATATATATATATATATATATATATATATATATATATATATATATATATATATATATATATATATATATATATATATATATATATATTTATTGTTATATCTTCTTCTTCAAGTGATTTACACGGTTTCGGGTGTAGGCGACCTCTCTGCTATTCGTGTTGTGCGTGATACAGTGATACACGAATTGCCATTGCCTTCCGAGAAGTGGCTCTGCATTAATATTATTATATTATTCTTATATTTATATCAGAAGATTTTTGTCGCTCAAGCAACTTGTTAATTTATTCAATGAATTAATTTCTAAAGAATTGAATCAATCCAATCAAGTAATTAATCAAACAAATCCTCTCGTGCGACTTGTTACATGAGTCTTAACTTCAACCAAATTCTCATGCATACTCAGAGTAGATAATGTTAGAAACATCAAGATAGCCATCGTAGATAGTCCTATTGGGGCCTATCGGGGCCCCTTCGTTATTGTCCGTTTACTGAATGTGGTAGCCATCCAGATATTCCACTTGTGCCTGACAGCTTCGAAGATGAGACTCCGCCACAGTGCCATCTGCAGGAACACAGCACCCACAAACCTTCTAAGGCAGATTGTAGAGACGTTTGGCATCGTGCGTCAATCACACTTTAGGTGGCTACCAAAGCCTAGAGGAATCATGAGGACGTCGTTGGAGGTTTTGACATTGTAGCACTTCATGCAATCTGCAGGCACTCAGGGATGTTCCCTATTCTTGGATTGAATAATAAAAACAAATATGATATATTCGTAGCTAGGGAATACATTCGAATTAATACAAAAATGAATATTTATTCGAAATATCGAAATTAATCAAACAAAATCTGTAGTGGAGCTAGAAATGTGTCTCGTATTCAGAATTGACAAATGAAATGATCTGGATGTTTACCATATTCGGTAGATGAAAAATACTGAAGAGGCCATAATGAGGCTGAAACAACAGTCTATACTTTCTATAGTTTGTGTTGGTCACCCTATATCAAAATAAGATTCCATGAAGAGTGGACCTTCGGTAGTGTATCTTTATTTATATTATTCAATGGAGTTCATTGATGACAAAACAATATTTATTGAGACATTCTGTAAAATAATTTTAATGACGATTCAAAATTCTTTTTCTGTGTTATTCAAACTTCATAATATATATTCCATCAGCATTATTTGGCATATTCTCCCCAAATAGCACTCTACTGTTTGATGTGCACCTATTGTACTCAAAGTCTTCGACGGATGGACAATTGACTGCCGTCAATTTTTCAGAATTCACTGACCTCTTAAACATCTTGATGGCATTCAGGTGCCCGCAATTCGAATCTGTTGAAATAAAATTATCAATTTTATGACGAATGTATTTAAGCATAAAAATATCAGACCTCATTTATATATATTAATATGGTATGGACATGTAAGACGCATGGAGGAATACAGATGGCCAAAACGAGCGCTGTATTACACCCCAGCTAATAAACGTAAATGTATACATATATATACATGTATAAATATATATATATATATATATATATATATATATATATATATATATATATATATATATATATATATATATATATATAAGAGGGCTCTCTACGAGAAAGTGCTCTATGATTGCAGAAAAAGTAATTTACGATTGTTTTGAAAAATAAGTAGTGTGCCTAGTCTATTTTTCTCATTTTAAATAGAACACCTTATATATTACTGCACACTCGGATTCCACAGAACATTCTGAGGACTTTTTGTGTAAGATGTACATTCTATCTTTCTATCATTCATTTAACTGTTTTTTTTTGGTTACTGTTTTTGTGCGTAAATACATCACAATTTCGCGAAACTCCTTTATCATGTTTTTCATGAATGAAAAACAAATTCAAATAGTCTGAGTTTGTGAAAAAAAACATTCCCGACATTATTAGCTATTTACTTAATTAACTGCCAATATATCCTGAAACACTACTTATTTTGTATTTCATACTGTTTTCCATAGACAGCGCATTAATTAGAAGGCATAATCTATTAAAACATGAATACAAAGTCAAAATTATTTTTGAAGTTAAGACGATGTTGAGAAAATTGCGGTTTTCCATTTGAAAAACGAGCGAATTTTGCAATTGCTGACTGCCACCTTAAAGAGGTTTCTCTGGCACTTGTATGTTATGTCAACACTGCGGGTAATAACATTTTTTTTGAAATACTATCAAAAACTGAAGAGAAGCGAGTCATTGTCCCCATAATATCGGTTAATTATATAAACTGCTAATTTTGTATGTGAATATTTTCAAAACGGTTGCAGATAGATATAGAACATAATCCACAAAAAGTACTCAGAATGTTTCATATAATCTGAATACCTATGTAGTAATTGATAGAGTTTTTTCAATTACAATTACGAAATTGTTATTTACTTTTGGTATAACTGAAAGAGCTGCAAAGTTGGGATAATTTTCGGTATATGTAGCTGATAACTATAAATTATGTCTCAATAGTTTGATATTTTCAGGAGACTTCCTCGCCCATATTACTATTGATCATATTAGTGTCACACCAAACGTCTGGTATGATTTTTGTACAGTTTGGATACTCTAGATTTATACGTGTTACTTCTCGAGATTTATGACTCATCCCGTCATTGTCAAAAGATCTCACAATGTACTAATAATTTTGCGACCCTCTCGCTCAAATCGCCTCCAGGGAGATATCCTACCCAATTTTTCAATCACTTGTAATTATACTTTTCTTGCAATAGGTTGATGGCATTCCTCGAGGATCTATATATATATATATATATATATATATATATATATATATATATATATATATATATATATATATATATATATATATATATATATATATATATATATATATATATGGATTTCCGCGGTCGGAAGTATTTGAAAAACTTGGTTCACGGAATGAACCGCGTGAAAGATTTGAAAAATCTCGACGTTTCGGCTCCTTTTGCGAAGCCATCTTCAGGATAATTAGAAGGGGAATAATTCAGAATCGTGGCCTCAATCTGCCTACTCCACGATCCGAATTAGGAGGAATCGGAAACAATACGATTGCGTGGTCCCAATCTGCCTACTCCACTAACCGTACTGCTTCCTGTCAACTCTGAAGTCTCAACCTGCCTACTCTTCAGAGTCAACTGTTGCTCCCGTCCGATCTTTCAAATCCCGAATTTTCCGTGAAGCTGTAGAAATAGAAAAACGTCCAAATTGTTTGAACACCAGAGATGACAGTCACAGACTCCCATCAGCATGGAAACCACTTCTCAGTGGTCGCCATGTAACGCCCAATCAGAGTGCATCCCGCACTGATGAGCATGAGTACCCGCCCCCCTCCCCTATAAATACGGCCACGCGACGATCGGCCCGTCAGTTGACTCTGAAGAGTAGGCAGGTTGAGACTTCAGAGTTGACAGGAAGCAGTACGGTTAGTGGAGTAGGCAGATTGAGACCACGCAATCGTATTGTTTCCGATTCCTCCTAATTCGGATCGTGGAGTAGGCAGATTGAGGCCACGATTCTGAATTATTCCCCTTCTAATTCTCCTGAAGATGGCTTCGCAAAAGGAGCCGAAACGTCGAGATTTTTCAAATCTTTCACGCGGTTCATTCCGTGAACCAAGTTTTTCAAATATATATATATATATATATATATATATATAATAAAGTATAAACTTTAAAATAAAAACACTTTGCTTATGTTTCACAATATAAAAAATCTTTAGATATCATGTACTTAGCAGTAATAAAAAGTCGACATGTTTTCGAGCTAATGAACTCAGAATCAAGACTGACAACAGGAGAGTATTGCATCGTGAATATGCAATACTCTCCTGTTGTCAGTCTTGATAATGAGTTCATAGCTCGAAACATGTCGACTTTTTATTACTGCTAAGTACAGTATCTAAAGATTTTTTATATTGTGAAACATAAGCCAAGTGTTTTTATTTAAAGTTTATACTTTATTCTTTATGATGTTTTCACCAAGTGATGTGCGAGAATTCAATCTCAGTTATATATACTATATATATATATATATATATATATATATAAATATAAATATATATAAATATATATATATATATATATATATATATATATATATATATATATGTAGGCCAATGTGATTGAAATAAATTTTACATCTATAATAGTTAGCCGAGTACCTTATAGTAGGTAGTTATAATATTCATAAATTCACGTTTCTATTGCTACTACCTCTATTTTCTTTGCAACGCAGGTCGTCTATGTAGAAGTCCACATGGCCATATTGCTTTAAATCTCCAACAAATTTTCGAATATTAGAATGTACTACGTCTATCAAATTTGCTGAGTCGTCAAAAAAGTTGATTTGGTTATTTTTCTCCGTAGATGGATAGGTTGGATCTATTCCTGTAATTCTGTCAATTTTTCTATTCGTGTTATCTGAAATGTGTGGTTTAATAGTTAACACTTGAGAATATTTGAAATAGTTAAAGTGATAATGCACACTTAATGTAAGTTTATTCGAATAGCAACAGAAACTTATCTAATAACTTCAAAAATGAGCTAACAGGCTCAAAGGTTGGCGAGTTTGTTAGAAATTCGATAGTAAAACGAAAGCCGAATGTTTTTATTCAATTTATTATACATGGAATCTATATCTATATATATAATATATTATATATATATATATATATATATATATATATATATATATATATATATATATATATATATATTATATATATATATATATATATATATGAGTAAGAATTATTCGTGTTAAACGGAAAACACGCCCGAGGTTGTAAAATTAAGTGAACTAGGACATTTATTTGAAACTAATCAAACAAACCTCCTAGCGGAGCTGGTTATAAGAGTTCACGAAGCATCGAAATATCAACATCTACCCCAGACGGTAATTGTTCGAAATGTTAATTTGTTTATCACAATCGATGGAAATTGATAGACAGACTGTTTCGCCCTTATCGGGGCTCATCAGTATCATCCATCCACCAAGAGTGATAACCAAACCAACATTTCTAACGGTCATACATATTTCTTCTAGTAACTCCATGACATATAAATATGACACAGCGCCACCAGTCGGAAACAATTGAACCACATCTTTCAGTCCAGAAGAAAACATTTCGGCAACGAGAACTAGTACGTCCGGACACCCGAAGGTGGCTTCTATATATATATATATATATATATATTATATATATATATATATATATATATATATATATATATTATATATATATATATATATATATATATATATATATATATATATATAATATATATATATATATATATATAAATATATATATATATATTTATATATATATTATTATAAATTTATATATATATATATATATATATATATATATATATATATATATATATATATATATATATATATATATATATATATATATATATATATTTATGTAAATGGGTGAAAAGAAAACTTTCTGCCCCTTTTTATGCATATTGTACACACGGTGAAGTATGAGTTTTTGCATAATTGATGCTGGAATAATGAAGGAGCCGAGGAGCCTAGAAAGCTAAAATTATTACAATATTTTACAAATACATTAATTTACTTATAATTATTACACTGTTGCAGCTAATTTAATTAAAAGAACTTCATCGCAGTGAGCTGCATTAGAGAAACAGGTTTCCAAAACGTATCCAGTTTAAAAATTTATTCATTCAATTATGATTCATGATCCGAATCCTTAAACCAAAAATTGCGCCCTCTATCGTGTGAACAATTTACATTTCATCTTCCGAGGGGTCAACCCCCCAACCAATTTATATCGAAATGAATACCATCCAAGATATCATACGAAACTACCTACATACAAAGTTACAACCCTATGGTCCCTAAATTGTGCCTTCTATCGTGTGAACAAGATTCATTTCATCTCCTAGGGGGTCAACTCCCCCAAGAAAGTCGTACCAAAACCAATCCTATTCAATATATCATTCGAAACCACCTACTCAAAAACTTTCAATCTTATTGCTTCAAAATTACGCCCTTTATCGTGTAAAGAAGATTTCTTTCCTCCCCTGAGGGGTAAACCCCCGAACTAATTCGAACCAAAACCAATCCCATTCAAGATATCATAGACAACTACCTAGATACAAACTTTCAACTATATTGCTTTAAAATTGGGCCTTCTGTGGTGTGAACAAGATTTATTTTTCTCCTGGGGGGTCAACCCCCTAACCAATTCAAACCAAAACCAATTCAATCCAAGATATCATAGGAAACTACCTATTTACAATTTTTTGACCCTATTGCTTGAAAGTTGCGCCCTTCATCGTGTAAACAAGATTTATTTCTTTCCCGGGGGGTGTCAACCCCCCCACCAATTCGAACTAAAACTAATCCTATATATATATATATATATATATAGATAGATATATGAAATTGAGTTCTTGGTGTCAAGCATCATGAAAAGTCATGAAACGAAAAACTATCTTTGTCCTAGGTCAAACTTAGCTAATCGCAACCATATTTACAAGCAGGTTTTCAAAGTGATAACCTGCTAAAAATTAGTAATTAATATATAATTTATTCAGGAGTTTGGACATTCGGGATTAGCAGGCGGCAGAAGGCCACCCTTTTCACGTAATTGCACAAGCCGTGACGAGGAGAAGGGCGGCGAGAATTGTTGCCTGCGTGCAGCCGAAATCGGGTTGTATGCTGTATGGTAATAGGTGTTTCCATTTCGACCAGCCAAACGATTTGCATTAAGTTATTACCGATGGAAAAATATTCGTCTTTGAAGACCGCATGGGCGAATTTCTAATAAAAAAATAATTTGAGGATTACTACACTAGTAAGATGAATCATTAGTGTTATATTATAACCAAAAACAAGATATTAGAGAACCATCATGCATTTATATTCAAACGATTAATGAAACCATCGACTAGATATCTGAAAATAAGGGACTCACTTGAAAACTTCGCCCCAACATCTAAAGCAATGTTATATCCCGATCCTGCAATACCAATCAAACGCCAATGTAGATATTTCTCTCCAGTTTTATTGTAAATTTCATTCATGAAATCTTGGATTTTACAGGAAATTATTTCGTTCGTCTGACCATCAGTTTCATTATATAAGTTCAACAGAAATACGTTATGTATTTGTTTTTCCAAATATTCTTGAATCAATGCAGTGACCCAAACCGTTTCTGACGAATCAAGTCCATTGATCACGAATACGATGGGTTGCAGGACGTTGACGCTCTCTTTGTGCAGATCATTTTTCTGCATCAATTTCCCTTCCGTGTTATACAGAGTCAAATAACGAAATGTCAGCTCTGACTCACCTGCGAAAAAATGTCATATTAATGTTTAAAGAATAAATTCAATTCCAAATCGATAAAAAACGACAATGAAAACAGGTCGGGTCATATCGATAAAAAAAAAGCATGATCAGCAGTGCTCCGCCATTATTTTGTCATTTTGCAGATACATATTCTTGAGCCCCTAAGTCAATTTAGAGGAGCTTTGAAAATAAATAAAACCTTGAAATCTATATGAAAATACATTAAATCTCTAAATAAATTCAAATCCTCTTACTCGATCTGCAGAAGCTTAACCTACCTTTGTTGTAACTCAAAGTAAAACAATGTAAAGTTATATGTTGTCAGCTTGTCAGTAAAAATACATATTCGAAAGCTTTCGTGGCTATAATGAGTAATGAAGACGACCGTTTTTTAATAAAGAAAGTATTATTTTATAACATTATCACTTTCAGTTTTTGAAATCTTTGGAATAATAGGCCGTAGGATTAGTAAGTGCCAAACATAAAAGAATAGTAGGGTATTATACTTTTCTGCATTAAATTAAAACATACTATATTATCTACGGAGAAGCTTTTCAATCCTAAAATATGAAATCTGCATCGTTTATAGAGACTAGAAGACTCCTTAAACCTACATATTTCTTGGTAAAACTGATTGATCATCAAATACCGTCAACCTCGAATGCTGTGAAGTTCAGGAAGACTTATTGATATTATATATATATATATATATATATATATATATATATATATATATATATATATATATATATATATATATATATATGTATCTAAATGATTGTAGGATGTCCATTTGTGTTCAAATTCCCGAAATTATATTGTTAAACGTACAACCGGTTTTGTTGTTTCCGAACAACATCATCAGGTACAATATACTGGAAATAAACAGCAGCTTAAAACAACACGAAAAACTTACAATACAATTTTTTCTTTTGTAAACAGTATATATATATATATATATATATATATATATATATATATATATATATATATATATATATATATATGAATATGAATATAATTTTACTTGTCTCTATTTAGCAATGATAAGGCCATTTTAAATAATTCATCGACTTTATCGAATAGCTCACGTTTCGTCATAAAATTCATGACTTTCTCAAAACTTTTGAAGTATTGATATTTTATTTGACGAAAAATGAAAAATTTATGAAACATGATGTTTCTTTGACTTTCCAATTATTTTAAAATTGATAAACGTCAAATGAATTTCAATACACCAAAAGTTTTAAAAAAGTCATGACTATTCAATAAAAACATTTTTTTCATTCAAATTGTTTGTTATTGCTAAAAAAGAGACAAGTAAATAATATTTTGCTGAATTTTATCCCATAAATCTAATCCTTTGGGATTATTGGTTGTATTAATATTATGTCGTTTAAATACAACTGCAAGTTTTTTTAATATTCAAACTAACTGTAGTATTCAACTCACTTTCAATGCTGCTGCAATTTGTATAATTCGATATTATTCTATCAATTATTTACGACAAGATGAATAACTTTCAACTTCTCATCAAGTTTTCACCAAAAATCATATAAAATTATTCAAATTCGGTTGATACTATCATTGAGTAGATACTATTTTACTTCATAAACATTTTTTCACAGAGTGAATAGTACCTACTCTAGTCCTCCACAAATTTCGAAAATTGATTGTATTACACCTGTTCAAAAAATATAAAGTTAAATAATCTGTACTTTTTTTTTATCATGTAAATTCGTATAGAAATACCTACACTATTCTGTAATAATTCATAGTTTTTATTACTACTCACATAATTTGAAAGTCAGCAGAAAACAACAAATGTAATACCAGTACATTATTCTGAATTAATTCTTTCTTATACTGAGAGAGTTTCACTAGCTCGACAAGATCTCATGTGTTCGTTCATAGTAGGTATATAATAATTAAATGACTAATATCTTCAAGGTTATATATATTAGAACTTCATTGTGGCTCTCAGTTTAGTCACTTATCGCTTCTGTTTAATAAAATAATACGAAGAAAAACTAATATCACCTTTACCTAGGTCGTATATCAATCTACGTACTTACAATTTCACTCAAACTTCAAATGACTTATTTGTACCTGAGTAGACTATTGAATTCTTCTTTCACTGTTAACTGAGCGATCATTATTCCGCTCATCTCAGCGTTGCTTACAAATAAATATAAACAATTGTTATAAAAATACACGTGATCCTATGTTTGGATCAAATATGACACTTATTGACCACTTAAGAGTCAGTTGTTCAATGTACGAAAGTTTTGCTAGATAAAATTTATAATAATTAATTTTTATTGTAAGTAGTTCGATCCGATTTGTTTTAATATACCTCCCTTTGAAGAAATCAACGTTGAGGAGGGTGTCTATTGAATGAACGAAGCTAATTAAAGCCGCACTTTTGAAATGATATTATGGATTTATTAGGCTGATTAATGATATTAATTAATAACTATATCAAAACAATGGTTTATAAAAACAATTTACACATTTATTAAAGAAAATAACCATGACGCACGTTTCATAGAAACTTCTGCTTCTTCAGATGCTAAATGCAAACTAAATATATTTCTCCGTTATATCGAATACAAGAAATAAATAGATTACAAATTGTGTGGAAAGGGTAAATAGAAAAATAGTTACAAATAATTAATAAAATAGGAAGAACCAATTCTAAACTGCTAGTCAGGTAGTTCGGTAATTATGAAAAGATTCAGGCGAGCGGCGTACCCCCAAAATTATGACACCCACCCATAACTTTTTGGTAACCGACAAATTTTGGCACCAAAATTTTTTTTTGTCGAAAGTAATAAACGCGCGGATTTTGTTTCAACTCGCTGTCAATTTTTTCCACTTTTATATATTGAATTGACACTTTTACGGTTTGATCGTGATATTGAGTACTTTAGAAAAATGTTCAGATTGATAACCAAGGTTGACCTGTTTTGATGTTACGTAACTATATATATATATATATATATATATATATATATATATATATATATATATATATATATATATATATATATATATATATATATATATATATATATATATATATATATATATATATATATATATATATATATATATATATATATATATATATATATATATATATATATATTTAATGACTAATCGGGTTTTTATCTTCGTCGAATAAAAGAGTCAAGGAAATTTCTAAAATGATATTTACAATTAATGAGGTTTTGATTAATATAGTTTTAAGAAGTTTTTGGCAAAATTGCAAGAACGTGTGTTGCAAAGAACGAAATCTATAGCACTTCTAGGCGAGCGGCGTACCCCAAAAAAGAGCTCTCGTTAATGAAGAACCCATATTTTTTTGGTAACCGACAAAATTTGGTACCAAAATGTTCGTTGCGAAAATATGCACAAAAATTTTTCGATTGGAGTGGGGGAACATTGTATTTTTCTAGAAAAACTGTTTTTTTTTTCAAAAGTAATAAGCGCGCAGATTACGTTTCAACTCGCTGTCAATTTTTTCCGCTTTTATATATTGAAACGAATCTTTTACGGTTTGATTCAAAAAAATGTTTAGATTGATAACCAATGTTGACCTGTTTTGATGTTACGTCTATATATATATATATATATATATATATATATATATATATATATATATATATATATATATATGTATGTATATTATATATATACATATATATATATATATATATATATATATATATATATATATATATATATATATATATTTAACAAATAATCGGGTTTTTATATTCGTCGAATAAAAGAGTCGAGGAAATTTTCAAAATGATGCTTACAATTAATAAGGTTTCAACTAATATAGTTTCAAGAAGTTTTTGGCAAAATTGTAAGAACTTGTGTTGCAAAGAAGGAAATCTATAGCACTTCGAATATACTGCGCGCGATTGCCGTTTGAACACACACTATTATTTATTCTCTCACTATTAATTATCCTCTCACTATATATCGCTATTAATAAATCAAATTTTTATGTAACTATCTTCTTTAGAAAGTGGATGAATGATTTAAACAAATTTTACAAACCTTCATTATCATAAATTTTTATTATTTTTATACTTTTTTATTTAAAAAAGTTATATATAATAAAGTTATAAAAAGTAATATATACAAAGGTAAAGAAAAATAATATCATTTGTTATGGAATATCTGGTAAAATATTTTTGTTCATGCAAGAGCAGAAATAACCCCTGTACAAACATTGTGTGCCCATGGTTTGCAAAATTAATAAAAATTTATGATAATAAAGGTTTATAAAATTTGTTTTCAAATATTCATCCACTTTTTAAAGAAGATAGTTACATAAAAATTTGATTTGTTAATAGCGATAGATAGTGAGAGGATAATTAATAGCGATTGTACGTTATTACTATATTTATCAAAACCTTATTAATTGTAAACATCATTCTGAAAATTTTCTCGACTCTTTTATTCGACGAAGATAAAAATCCGATTATTCCTTAAATATATATATATATATATATATATATATATATATATATATATATATATATATATATATATATATATATATATATAACATAGTTACGTAACATCAAAACAGGTCAATTTTGGTTATCAATCTGAACATTTTTTAAAAGTACTTAATATCACGATCAAACAATAAAAGTTTCATTTCAATATATAAAAGTGGAAAAAATTGACAGCGGGTTGAAACGTTATCTGCGCGCGTATTGCTTTCGAAAAAAAAAAGTTTTTCTCGAAAAACACAATGTTTCCCCACTCCAATCAAAAAATTTATTGAGAAAAGTTGTGCAGATTTTTGCAATGAACATTTTGGTACCAAATTTTGTCGGTTACCAAATAGTTATGGATTCTTCGTTAACGAGAGCTCTTTTTGGGGGTACGCCGCCCGCCTAATTCAGGAGGGGGCTTATGTTATGATCAATTTGGCTATTCAATAGGAGACCTGAATGTTTGTTTTTATTTATCTGTAATGATTCTAGAAAATTAAGTTTAATTTCCCTATTTTCTGCATTTAATATTTTGAAGTCGAAATTGAATGTTGATTTTTTTGAATTAAATGGTTTCCATAATGTGAATACGACGCATTTGTTGATCATCGGTGTGCATCACATTAGGATTGGAAACTTCTAGTAGAAAAAGGGGTGGATAAATGATTTTTGTGGCTTTTTTGAAAACAAAAATTTAATGTTAAATCTGGAACTTCAATTAATAAATAATAATAATTCAAGCACAATTTTCAATTCATATGAATATTTACTCCATTTATCTATTTATTTATTACAAATGGGGACCTCAACAGGCCTTAACCCAATAACAGAGATCCAATTGATACAAAAGAAGAAAATTTTTGATTCCATAGGAAACAATTCACAAATTATTGAGATATATTAACAAAGAAGAAGAGTAAAAATTAAAAAAACACAAAAACAAAAGTAGAAACAAAAATTACAATATTCTTAAATTACTCAAATCTTTCAAAGGAACTAAAATTCAGAAGTGATTGTAACGAAGCAAATGATCGCATAGTTTCTTTTTAAAACCAACTAAACTTTCATTGAAAACATCAATATATTTAATATGTCATTTATAAAAACGTGCAGAAAAACAAAATTATAATATAAATTCCATGAACTAATTTGAAATATTTTAAATTATCATTTTCCACTGTAAATTGACATGGTCTAGATATCTGAATAATAACTGCTGCTTATACTAATCTCCAACGTCCTTTCTGTTCCAGGTCACGGGATTCTTCCCCTAGAAGTTCCTTCCGGCTCGTCTGGAAACTACGTTCTGAGGACGTTAGTGAACTGCACTTCCGTCTCCGACGGAGATTGTCCGTTGCAAAGCTCGTCTCAGATGCGCCTCGTTGGTCCGGTGAGGGATGTTATTGTGAGACCGGCAAAGCATGCTTACAAACCCGGAGAAACAGGTAATCATTACCATGATTGAGCGAGAAAAAAAACAGAGATTTAGAAATATTCCAACACTCATTTGCTTTCATAAAACAAATATTTCTGCAAGCTGAGTTCACGATGTTAGTGATCATTTAGAAAGAACTTTTTTTCTCCCAAATGTCATGATGCAAAGCTGAATATAATTTACACTATATTTACAATTAAATGACAATTGTTTCGACAACATAGTTTATAACTTAATCGGAAGACACTGTGTTGTCGAAACAATTGTCATTCATATTTACATAGTATAAAATGAAGTGACTTCTGCTTTCGGTTCGCTCAGATCTTTCAAACTACTCAACAAATTTCAATGCAGTTTTCAACAATAGACAGAGTGATTCAATGGGAAGGTTCATATGTATGAAACATACATATAATAGTACAGAAAAGGCGAAACATATATTTTTGTGAGCTTAATTCGACTAGAAAAATGAACATAAAACATTGTGTATTACTGGTTGTCGATATCTTGCAATATCACTTAAGATATTGAAAGATAAACATGGACCATCAATATATTTTCTCATCATTTCTGTAGCTGTCTTTTTGCTTAGATCTTTTAAACTACTCAACGAATTTTAATGAAGTTTTCAGCAGTAGATAGAGTGATTCAGGAAGGTTCATATGTAAAATAAATACATATAATATTACTGGAAAGCCAAAAAATATATTTTTCTGCGCTTAAACCGCAAACTCTTATAAGATAGGTCAACTTAATGTACTACGGAATTGTATATCTTTAAAAGATCGATAAAAAATTTTGCGATGGTATACATTTATTTCCTACGGATAACCATTTTTATTTTTCACATATTACAAAAAAAATATGTGTTATTTACCAGGCTATTTTATAAAATACAGTATTATTCCTTATCCAATTAAATACATTACATACGTTGTACATTTCATGTAGATCAAAACTGCCATTAAAAACATTTTATTAAAATGGATATCTTAGAGATTTAAAAAGCAGAGGCATATCGGTTGGCAGTGGGCGGCAGGCGCGGGGTGTGCCGGCGCCGTGTGCCCATATAGCACGCGTCTGTCGGAGTTCTACAGCCAGTAAAATAAAATTATCCCTGCTGAGCTGGGTCGGGTCGCTAGTTGTAAATATAGTGGAAATTAAGTTGAAATAAACTGTTTTTATTTCTTAGTATGAATTTCCATCAACTAAAAATTACTACGATTCAAAACATTCAGGGTATCATGAGAATAATAACGCTTAAGGTCGATGATGTGTTTTCCGAGAGCCTCTGGCCCGAGTGATATACATTGACCGAATATCCTTATAATATACAAGGTACCGACTAAATATTTAATCAGAAATTTTCAATTTGATAAAAATTTAATTCAAAACAAATTAAGTAGGTACTAGCATTTACCTGAAGAAAAAAAAATAAAAAAAAAAAAAATATATATATATATATATATATATATATATATATATATATATATATATATATATATATATATATATATATATATATATATATATATATATATATATATATATATATATATATATATATATATATATATATATATATATATATATACCATTACGTAATGATGGTAACTGTGGTTACAAGTTGCTATTGATTCATCAATAAGATAGCACATAAAATAATTAAGCGATTCATGCATAGAAATGTCTGAAGTAGAAGGAAATACAAATCTCCCTCAAGATATTGTAGTGGAATCTGCTAAAGCTGTTGATGCGCTTGTGCCAAAAAAACTAGGCGGATTTACGGAAAAGAATATTTCCATTTTGAGGCCAGGCTAACGAAACACTACGTGTATCAAGTCGACAAATCCGTTTTGATGGCTTATTTTCAAGATTTGTAACAGTCATATCCTCCAAACTCCCTTTGGACTTAGTTCTTAATGTTACGTAAAGAACTAATAGTTCATAGAAAGATAAGAAGCAATGAATATCTAGTTTGTTTCTCTGCAACAGTTCCTAAAACAAATTAGGAAAAATTATCCACCTAGTTTCTTTTGGCACAAGCTCATCGATAGCTTCAGCAGGTTTAACTAAAATATCTAAAATAACGCCCTAGAGTAATATTTCGTATTTAACTGATTTTGACATAATTTCATTATTTGTCAAACAATAGGTATACCAGTCGGATATTAATATATATTAAAGGACCCCGCACATTTAGTTAGAAAAAATAACGATAGCTAAATTCGCTAATTTTTGGATATATCATAGATACTGGCTACCTTCACAACATATCAATTTTAAATTCTGTTCCCACTACTGGTTTAGAATATAGAGTGGTCCAAATATATAAGTCCAAAAAAATCATATTTATAATTTCAGAAAATGATGTTAACATACAAATTTTTACTGTAATTTGATAACTTCACTAAAAAACCGTTCTTTAAAGGAAGCCATCCAAATAACTTGAAAATGAGCTCGACATATACAGGCTGTTTACTCGATGAGTTTGTGTATGCGGCTTCAACTTCGACAGTTTTATGCCAAAAAACTCTTTTTCTAGCTTCATTGATGACAAACAATATCTAAAACAGTGAAACAAAATACAGCTTCCTACCATGAATAGTTTAGAGAAAAAAAGTGGTCCAAAGGTTAAAATCACAGAACTTGTTTTCTTTATTACTTGAAAACTTTTTATTTGTGAGGTACTGGAGAGTAAATAAGTCGAATAGTCTATAAAAAAAACATATCATGTTGAAACTGACGTTTTTATACCGTATGTTCATTTTTACAGGTATACCTCGTAGATAAAAATGAATTAATTATTTTTCATCTTGAGGTGATCAAGATATTAATTTAGAAATTGATGAAGCTCATCTCGATATAAACCTTGTTAGGTTGAGACTATTTTCGAGATATAAAAATGTTACAAAGTATCAGCTATGGATTCAAAATAATGAAGACCGAGAGTCGGTGTCGGGGTACTACTGTACCTGTAAATCAGGTCCAAGAACACTCGGAACATGTGCTCATGTGGCAATGCTGTTGTGGTACCTTGGTTATTCTGGTATGCTCCCGCACGTGAAATATCCTCTTACTAAAATTATAGATTCGGTAAACAACGCGATTTCAATTGATATTCAAATGTGAAAATGATTATTCATTCAGGATACTAGACTTATGGTCAAAGAACGTATTTCACTGTACCTGTATCTTGAAAAGTGAGTCTATGGATCTGGAAGAAGCGATTCCAAACCACCCTGAACAATACAAACTGAATATAAGTACTATTCTTACTTATCTCGTTGAAATCCAACCAGTCCCATTAGAATCATTAGATACACTCTCATTTTTCGACATTAGGAAACGAACATACGGTATATAAACTTTAGTTTTAACATGAATGTGGCATGTTTTTTAACTGTTCGATTTGGCAATTAACTCATTTATTTTTCCAGTACCTCACAAATACTGTCAAATTAGACCATCATTCTTTCTAAATTGTACATGGTAGAGAGTTGTACTTTCCGTCTACTATTTAGGGTATCCTTTGTTATTATTAAGTAAGAAATAAAGCCTTTTGAAACATAATTGTCGAAGTTGAGACCGTGTACACAAACCCATCGAGTAAACAGCCTGTATATGTCGGACTCAATTTTGAATTATATGAGTGACTATCGTCAAGCTATAGCTTTCCACTGAGGTTATCGCATTTCACAGAAAGTCTGTATGTTAACAGCATTTTCTGAAATTGTTAAGATGGTTTATCGAGACATTGACATTTGGACCACTTTATATCCCAAACCAGCTGTGGGAACAGAATTTAAAATTGATATGTTGTGTAGGTAGCCAGTATCTATAATATATCCAAAAATTAGCGAATTTAGCTGTCGTCATTTTTTCTAACTAAATGTGCGGGGTCCTTTGATCTGTGAAATTGAAATAATTCACTTGATAGATGAACATAGTAAGAAATTTTGGATTGATCGGGCCGATACTTGGTGTAAATTAATAAACATATTAAAACAATGGTTAAAAATAACAATTTACACATTTATTATAAAAAATAACGCATGACGCACGTTTCGGTGGAACTTCACCTTCTTCAGATACTAATAATAATTATTGTTATTTTTAACCATTGTTTTAATATAGTAAGAAATATGATTTAATCATATCAGTAAACTTTAAGTTTACTTTGTAATTGACTTTCAAAAGAAGACTATAAATTTTTAAGATGTAATCCGCTCTTCGACATATGAAAAGAATAAAATATGTGTATAAAGTTTCTACTAGAAAATTACAAATTCGTAAGCGATTTTCTTTGAAAATTCAGTCTGGTGTTTTATTGAGAATCTTAAAAGAATTTACGACCACCCTCAATGAAATTTAAGATCTTATATACAGAATATTGGAAGTTATGTGTCAGCTAGAGAATTTCAAATGAAATTTTTTTCGAAAAACATTTCTGTCAATTTAAAAAAATAGTATTTTATTATTTCAAATGAACGTACATTCATTTATTTCAATCATTCAATTTACTTAGAGCTATTTGCTTGAAAATAGATATTCTGTTCAATTTTCATTACGGAATTTTAGTAAAAGATGCTTTTCGATAAATGATATTTCGATGATGCAACTCATTTATAAAGAGAACAAGAAAAATTCTTCAATAATTTAAAAAAATATTCAAACAACTTTCTAAGCTGGTTATATGTATTCCTCGACGAGAATTATAGAAATCCTCAAGTCACCCCTACCCAAGATCTGCATACATCTGCTGCGATCTTATTAGATTTCTTCAGTGCAGCTTATTTGACTCGTAGTAAATAAAAAAAAACTTGAATTATTTCCCAATACAAATCGCGGTCGGGACTACTATTTCTGCAATTTCGATCTAAGAGGTGAATTGTTGGTTCCAAATATCCTTGGTGGAGGTCGTTCTGGTTTGTTATCCAGATGGTAGTCTAGTCCTCGCGATTTGTATTGAGGAAAAATTAGAAACTTGTTAATTCACTCCGAGTCAAATGAGCTGCACTGATGAGATCTAAGATGATCGAAACAGCTGTATGCAGATTTTGAGTCAGTGTGACTCGACGATTTCTATAATTCACTGTTGGATTGTAAATGTAGAATTCTCGCGGAATACATATAACCAGCTCCCTTGAAAATTTGATTGATAATTTTTTTGTTCTTTTTATATAGTATTGATTATTGTGGTAACGTCTATTATCATTATATCAGGATAAACTCACAGGTTTCCGGACAAAGAATGTTTATTATTAATTTATTAACAATTCCGACATTTCAATGCTACTGGCATCTTTTCCAAGGCTGAAATGAACAACTTAAATCACAAAACAGTTCATGGATTGGTAAATGTAAAATTCTTACCTAGTTAATCAATCTTAAAAAACAAATAGTTTCGAATACATGGTTTGCATAAACACACAATTATTGACAAGAATAAAGTATAAACTTTAAAATAAATCACACTTAGCTTATGTTTCATTATATAAAAATATTTAGATACTGTATTTAGCAGTAACGAATAGTCGACATGTTTCGAGTTATGAACTCATTATCAAGACTGACTACAGGAGAGTATTACATCCTATTTTATAAAACAGACAAAAGCAAAGGTGATACCTGAAAATCAATTTGTTCGTTTACAAGGGGTAATTTACTATTATGGGCGGAACTTATTTCGAGAATTTCAAGAAGGTCAAGGCGCTTTCCTTTGTTACCTGAATGTAACAATTGGGTTTTGTTGAAATCCAGAAAATTATTAAATTTTATACAACGTTCGGAGAAGCCAGTGGTATTTTTATTTTGTAAAATTGACTTTTTATGTATTTCAACACGAATGTTTATATTCCTTCCTGTTTGTCCAATATAGAAAGCAGGCCATTCGTCACAAAATATTTTGTAAACACCACTATCTTCTCCAATGTTAGATTTTTCTTTAGTATTGACCAATAATGACTTCAAGTTTCTTTTATTCGTACAGATTGTTTTGACGTTATTTTTCGATAGTCTGTTACAAAGTTTGCTACTCAAATTCGGCACATAATTTATTGGGAAGTATTTTTGTTCTTCATTAATAGTTTGCGTGCGGTATATTGAATGCAACAGATACTTTATTCGTTTTTTCCCAATGAGTTTATCGATAAAACTTTCATTGTAACCGTTATTGGTGGCTAATAATTTAATTGTTGTAGTATTAACTTCGGTTTGAGAATTTGTTTCCGGTAATGAAATAGTGAACAGCCTATGTAATGTATGAACGAACGAAAAGCACTGAATTTTATTTTAATGTGTTGGTTACTGTCGCTATGAATTAAAGTATCTGTGAAGGTTGGTTTTCTATAAATGTTGAAAGTAAGAGAATTGAAATTCCTAGCAATCTGAACGTCTAAGAAATTCAAGGTAATTATTTTTATATAGTGAAACACTAGTGAGCGGCCCGATTCGAGAAAATATAAATCACCGAACCCCGATGGGTGTCGCGCCACTGTCCGCCGCATACCTGTAACATACCTAGCCGTCGTAGGGAGTCAGCTGATTCCGTACGCGGGAACTCGTTACTACGACGCGATTGGGCCTCGCGCGCCCGGTAACTTTCGAAACGAATGAAAGCCCTCCAATTACTCGTTCGAAAGCCGGTCACGTGAATTCGAGACCATGTGAAGCGAAAATAGTTATTAAGCGTCCGGAATGCAGCCGTTTTCGCGAATTTCGGAGAAACGTCAAACTTTAAACGTTCGATATCGAAAATCGGCGTCTCGGGTCGAGGCGAGACGTAGCCTAAGCACTACGGAAAGGACGCGGGCGATCGACGGGGCCCTTCGGGCCACGCGATTAGGGGCCGATCTCCTAATCTCGGCTTCATAAGTTTGCCAAAATGCGGCCTTCGGCCGCCTGCATTTTGGGAAGTCGAATTTGGCGAAGCCATTATTTATTTAGTATTATATACTAGTGAGAGGCTCCCCCGCCTATTAAATAGATCCGTGAAAACTATAGATCGATGAAAATATAGTTTCCCGAACCACGATGAGTGCAAAGCCTGTCCTGCCTCTTGTGAAACGGTACGCGATTGAACCGAACTACGCATCCTTTATCATATGGTACGCGAACGCGTCAAGTGCTGAGCTCCGCGTCCCTGCCTCTGTCGAACGGGCGCGCCATCTGCTGCTCACTGTCGATAGTGTCAATCTGTAGTTTGTGCAAAATCGGTGTAGAAAACTACTATACTCGTTGGGCCTCGCGGTGGCGATGCTTCTCGATAGAATTCGAACCGTCCAACTGTCCGGCTCGAGAGGCGGTCACGTGAATGCTAGTTGGATTCAAGCGAAAATGTTCTTAAGCGTCGGAAATGCTGCCGTTTTCCACGAATTCCGGAGAAACGTCCAAACTTTAAACGTTCGATATCGAAAATCGGCGTCTCGGGTCGAGGCGAGACGTAGCCTAAGCACTACGGAAAGGACGCGGGCGATCGACGGGGCCCTTCGGGCCACGCGATTAGGGGCCGATCTCCTAATCTCGGCTTCATAAGTTTGCCAAAATGCGGCCTTCGGCCGCCTGCATTTTGGGAAGTCGAATTTGGCGAAGCAATTATTTATTTAGTATTATATACAAGCCAAGTGTGTTTTATGTGAAGTTTATACTTTATTCTTTATGATGTTTCACTAAGTGATGTGCGAGAATTCAATCTCAGTAATTATTAACAATATTCATGAACTTAAAATCTACTATCACTGCCATATTATATGGGTAACAAACGGCGTTGCGACATCAATCCAACGATTGCGCAAGTATGTATACAGATGTCCCCCCTCGGTCAACAATTATGATCGGAAATCTGATACCGTGAACAAAGCATTCTGCGCTCTTGCATTTGTCAAAATTAATAATCATATTCAATAACAGACCACTATACATGGCACAACCAAAACTGGTAACAAACCATCAACAGATCATACAAGATAAAATGATATGGGTTCCAAAAGCGGTCACGAAAAATTGAGAGTCAGGATATTATTATATATGAGAGACAAATTGTCTACATCTTCTCTGAAGTTAATAGTCTTTTTCTGCTTAATATGTATCATTTCACTAATGTTTCGCTTGTGAGAACTCTTCTCCCTGTCCATGATTACAACCCCATCAAAATTAAAGTAATGTCCTTCCTTAATTTTATATCGTATATTGTATTGATCATGGTCAACTTGTACATTTTTTATAATTTGATTTTCAAACTTATTCCAAAGAAAAATATCTATAATAAACAAACACTTTAATTGCAATGAATTTTTATAGCAAGAAGTGTTCGAATGATGTTAATTGAAAAATGTTTTGACTTTTTATAAATTTTTTTTATGAAACAAAATAGAAAGCTTTCCAGGATCTAATCAGATTTTTTTTCAACTGTTCTTCTCTCAGAAAGTCTTGAACTGGATCTCCGTAAAACACTTAACGTAAAGACGAAACGATGAAAACTAAAAACTAATTAAGAGCTTCGTAATAAATTATGTCTGAAAAAGCTGCACTCTGAGTCTGAATAAGGTTTGAGTTTAATTTCATGAAATACTTGTCGTCCTTTCCTGAAGAACGAACGTGAAACTAATTCACCAAGAAACAATTAACTTAATCCTTTTCTTGAAGGAGACTGAAGATAAATTGATGTCACGATATTGCTTTCACAGTATATTTCAATAATAGTGCATTATTTTCGCTACAAAGAAATCTACATAATTAGTTGTCTATTCTTTGATTATCACCTTGAGCTCATTCATATTTACCATAACATTCGTATTCCATGTGAGGAACTATTATCGAAATACTTTTTTTTAGTGTCTCCTCAAAAACAAATCCAGGCAATTTAAAGGAATATCTTGCTTAAACAATTTAGAACAAACAAATACCCGAAGTTTGTTTTCCAGGGAGTTAAATCTTCGGATATTTCTAAAGTTCATTCCCCCCACGCGTAGGTGATAGGCACCTTTTAAATAAGGGTCGAGTGATGCCTAATTTGAATGGTTATTCTATACTGTTTTCAACGCTGTTTCATTTTTGTAAACTTGAATAGAATGAGATAGTATATTTGGTGATTTGCTTATTGGTCAGTCGTATTCAGATGGAATTTTTGAATAGTGATAGGTATCTGGCTTTTGTAATAAGCCAAAGAGCCCTGCATTATAGAACAAGTTGAGAACGGAAATCACTAAGACGAAAATCGCCTAGAATTTCAACAAGACGGATCTTCTCCACATAATATTTTACAGGTGTGGTAGTATCTAATTGAAGATTTCTCGGTCGATGGATTTGAAAGAGGGGACCCTTTATTGAAAGGACATCTAGGTCTCCCGATTTTTCATCCCTGGATGTTTTTTATGGTAGCAACTGAGGACAAAGTATAAAGCCATTCCGGAGACATTATCGAATAACTGTCAATAGTGTTTTTTCAAATGAGTATTTGAAAATCCAAAGACAACGTTGAAAGAGACATTAATAACTTCTCAAATGAGGTACCTCCTAACTGTTAATCGATTTAATATTCTCAGCGTAGATATCATATATATATATATATATATATATATTATATATAGTATATATATATATATACATATATATATATATATATATATATATATATATATATATATATATATAATATCATAATATATACATATATATATATATATAGTATATAATATATATATGTATATATATTATATATATATATATATATATATATTATATTATATAATATATATGTATATATATATATATATATATATATAGGATATGTATGGCAGTGTACCCTCACTATCACAAAAAATAAGTCACATACTAAAACCATATGAAATAAAAATAGCCTACAAACCACAAAACCAGGTAAAACAAATTTACACAAAACTCAAAAGCAAAACACCTCTAATGGACAAGACACACACAGTATATGAAATCCAATGCAACAACTGTAATAAGACATATATAGGTCAAACAATGCAACACTTAAAAGAAGGAATTAAAGCGCATAAATATTCAAAAACACAGATCACGGCACTGATAAACACAAACAAACAGACGGACATAGTTTCAACTACGACAAAACTAGAATTTTGGCAACAGAAACTAACACAAAGAAAAGAGAAATTCTATAAATGATTCATATCCAGAAAAATCTACAGAATGTAATCAATAACCGTTCAGACGTGAATAATTTGAGCACCGTGTATTCCCAAATATTATAAAAGGCGCATAACGCGAAGACACGTGAAACGAATATGACTCGACACCTGTTCATAAACCAGTCGTTCACACGAGCTGGAACTTACCACAAACCAAGGAAAAGAAAACAAAACGATCCGTAGTGAGGTACATTTTTAATATCAACCTTTGTATTGTGAACTAGCTTTAAATTATATTTTATCTTACAGACTCTTGATGAAACTCTTGGAAAAGGCTCCAAAAATAGAGCCGAAACGTCGAGTAAATTAAATCCAACTTTATTAGTCATTTAACATCATAATTATATATATATATATATATATATATATATATATATATATATATATATATATATATATATATATA
>JARQZK010000807.1:330000-367500 GCA_030704885.1 Cynegetis impunctata | reverse complement strand
ATTTGTGGCAACGCTTCGGAAGGCTTAGAAAGGTATATTCTCAACGTTCATTATGCCTGCCACAGAAAAGCAAACAACGGTGCAAATACTCCGAATGAATACTTCATTGCAATAGAAAAGCAAAACACATGTAAATGGCAACACGGATAGGAACCCAGTCTCATACAATGTCGATCAATCACAACTATAGAATTTCGCGTGACATCGAGTGAATTCGTTGGAAAGCATTAATTGAATCGTAGTGTGATCGTAGTTACTAATGGCAGCATAATTACTTAAATTGCTCGCGTATTGTTTTAAAATGAGTTTGGTTACTGAAGTTAATTTCAATGGTGACTTAGTGGAATATTTGTTATCCCATAACTTTAGTGCACTAAGTTATGAGGATAAAGTTTTGATAAAAACATTGCGACCTACCCCTGAATTAAACAATTTGGTGTAGCGTAACAGACAACAAAACCGCGGTTTTAATACAAGGAATTATGAGAGACATTCTTGCCTAACCGGATCACAGGTAAAAAATAAATTATTTTGTTGGCAGTGTTTACTTTTTACTAGTGAAAATGTCTCTGTTTGGGGCCGCTTAGGATTTGAGGATTTAATTCTATACCTAGTTGAAAGTGAGGAATTTTTAACCGATAAAGTAACTTTGAATACAGCACGCGGATTAATATCTTACTTACAAGATAAGGAGTTAATATATTTAACTATAATATAATTAATATATTAACATCTTTAAATTAATTCTTGAACAAACAGAAATAGTTTCTCAAATCTTACAGCACAAGTTTTCAGATGTAATTTACTCACGAAATCGGCTCAAGTTTCTTTTGGAAAAAATTTCAGAATTTCGCGCAGAAGTTTATTTTAAAAAACTATTTTCTGTATTTCAAACTACTGATGATACGACTCAATTGAGCCCAAAACGAAAGAAATTCAGTTACGCAGATATAAAGCTTCACTATAAGCAAATATTTTATGAAATTTTGGGTACTATTAGGGGTCAAATAGAAATAAGGTTCTCTGATTTGAAAGAACTGCATTTCTTCGACTTACTCAATAAAAATTTGTTAACAGGATTTTCGGCTAATTTTCCAGATAACCTTTTGGAAAATTTATCCCAAAAATACACTTTTTTTTGGTAAGGTGGCCATAAAAAGTGAACTGTGTGTTGTTTATAATGACAATGAAATTTTGGGGCAAAATGAAAATCATGTGAGGACTATTGAATACCTTTTTGATAATGATTTGAATCAAGATTTACCCCAAGTTTATAAACTCTTATGTCTAATTGTTTCTATCCCGGTGACATCGGCTTCCGTGAGCGCTCGTTTTCCACTCTTAAGAGAATTAAAACTTATTTACGAAATTCAATGAGCCAGAATCGTTTGAAAAATATTAGTTTGTTGTCTATTGAAAAGGAATTGGTAAAACTTTTGGCGAAAGACAAAAAATTTTATGAGGATATTATAGATCATTTTGCTAACGTTAAATTTCGCAGAATCCCGCTAATCTTCAAAAATATATAATAACTTTTTAGTTGCTCTCACCAGCTGTTAACAAATTCGTTAAGTAGGTAGGTAGGTACCTATTTTTCAAAAGAAAAAAAAATTTGATGAATAGATGAATTGATTAATTGGCTGAGAAGAGTTTTTGTGAATATTGTAAATAGGAGTTGTAGGTCTTAAGGTAGACACTCGAAAGTGAAAACAAATTAATAGCTTAGGGTGCTTGTTTTACTTTGATTTTCTTTAAATTATAAGGCGATTGACCTTGAAATCCTAAAAATTTTCGCCTATGGTGTATTTTTTAACACCTCTTGTAGCCTCCTCAAACCAAAACCTCACGAGCCGCCACTGATATATATATATATATATATATATATATATATATATATATATATATATATATATATATATATATATATATATATATATATATATATATATATATATATATATATATATATATATATATGTATATCTATGTATATGTGTATATAAATATATATATATATATATATATATATATATATATATATATATATATATATATATATATATATATATATATATATATATATATAAAAATATAATGAATTTGTTACCTGTTACTTTATATGGGGATTATTGTACTTATCGATTATATATGGGTATGTGTTACATTTAAGGTTAGTGTACCCTGTCTTCTGATATGCCCAGCATTACTTATGATAATACTTGGCAGGTTGTTTGTGGAAGGTGGATGTACAGCCGAAACGTACAATTGTATACACTGAGAATGGGTTCACTACCCGAAACATGTTGACAACTTTTTGTTAAGTTTTATTAATTTTCAATATGTATTTGTGAAGCAGCCCAGTGCTTGATTTGAATTAATAATATATATATATGTATATATATATATATATATATATATATATATATATATATATATATATATATATATATATATATATATATATATATATATAGTCATTTTCATTATATTCTTGAACCATTTTATTTATATTTAAAGTTAACTAACAAAGTTAGTAGGATTTTTGGTTCAGTTAAACAATCTTACGATTATATATATTTCTATTTTCATTAACGTTTCGGTCTGTTACTTTGACCTTTATCAAAATGATTGCATCAATATGTTACCATCACAGAATTAAAAACTTTTCACATAAATCACAGAAATACATTAACAATTTATAAATACTACGCAAAAAAAACTTGACAATGATCCACAGTAACAAATTTTAAAAAATTTTCGTCTACATAGACAGGTCAGCCTTCGCTTTTAGTTAGAAAGTAACAGATCGAAACGTTAATGAAAATAGAAATATATATAATCGTAAGATTGTTTAACTGAACCAAAAATCCTATCAACTTTGTTCTTTAAATATATATATATATATAAATATATATATATATATATATATATATATATATATATATATATACTGATATGATTACTTGAATACAAATGGTACAACATGGACTACGCTTTGTTTCAGGTTGAGGATAGCAACGTAGATCCAGAGTGTACTTTACTTACATATTTAAGAAGTAAATGTATCCTTTAAAAAGAAAACGATGATATTAAATAATAATTTTCATATATCAAATCGATCATTTATTGAAATTTAATAATCCATTTCGTAATGTATAATTAAACATATGATTTTAGATGGCATAAAGTATTCTGAAAATATAATAATATAGAAATGAATATAATTGTCAGTTTTTGCTAATGTTCGATTTTGAAATTTTTTTCATATAATATATATGGAAGTCAAAAAAAGTATTATCCTTAACTTCGATTTCGTAGTAAGACTATGTGGATCCAAGCTTGGATGCGGAGAAGGCGGCTGTGGAGCATGCACTGTTATGGTATCGAGATATGACAGAACAAAGAAGAAAGAAATGTATCCTTTTCGCCATACTTTTTACTGGTAGTATAAGTATATATATATATATATATATATATATATATATATATATATATATATTAGTGCATTCTAATTGGAACTAAATTCATAGAGAAGCTGAATAGGCCCCTATACACGGGCGTAGATGTCTTTATCAACGTGAACCAATAACGTAAATGTGGATGCACGTTTTTTAATCCACAACCCTAACCTTTTCTGAAATCGCTCGAATTTTTGGATGCGCATTCCAACGTGTGCGTTTTTGAAGCAGTCGCCGTAGTTTAGTTTTTTCAAACAATTGGTTACTGCAGTAGGTATTTAAAATAATGAGTTAAATTCATATTACTCAATGTATTTCACATTGTGTGGGTTTTAAAACCAATATTAACATTCAATAGATTTGTATATTATTCACTGAAAATGTTTGCAGATAGTTTCATTAGTATGTCTGACTGCAGAACAATGTCCCGGGAATTTCTATGAGAATTTGTTGAGTTGTACAGGGGCCTACCCTGCTTGTGGAAGACAATATCAAAACACAATTCAGACCGAAATGAAAAAATAAAGCATACAAAATATTGATAAAGAAGCTGCAAATAATTCAACCAAGTGCTACAAATAGAACAGTTGCCTCTAAAATCAATAGTCTTCGAAGTGGGTTTCGGAGAGAAAATAAAAATATTTTGATCTCGTAGAGAAGTATTACGTGAGGGTTTTGGAGATATTATAGTAAAAATTTTTAAATCTCAGTAATTCCTTCCAGTTGCTAAATATCTGAGCAATGCAGTTATCGGCGATGTGTCTTCACGTTTTATTAATAGAGTAACCATTACCAAAAGTTACGAATAGGTTTCTTTTTTAGAAGACGATTTTTATTTTCCTTCTTCTTGCACAAGAGCATAAGTACTGCCACTAGAGCTAAATATTCCTCTTCCTCAGACATCTTGCCAAACAGTTTGTTAGACTGGACAAAACTATGGTTTTGTACGTAGGGGAGACCGGGTACAAAAGTAACGGCGGGTCGAAAGTAACAAATGCTCTGTAGGTTTAAAGAATTGTGAAATCACCACTTAGCTGCTGTCAGGTGATAGCCAGTGGCGCCAGATTCAGTTGCATTCAATCGCCGCTCGCACCACGCACTGTTAGATCGTGTGAAAGGACACTACGTGATTTCACAAATGAAAAGTAAATTTTTTGACGTTTACTTATTCAATGTTTATGTAGTATTAAAATGATGATATTAATCTGAATATTTGCATATAGATACTCGATTAGATTGATTTTGCAGTACCTAATTTCGTTTTTGTCTAGCATGTTCCGTTTCAAGGTTATCTTTCATGTTCTAAAAATAATGCTGTAGGGTACAAAAGTAACGCAGCCCTATGGGTACATAAGTAACATGTTACTTTTGTACCCGTATTGACTTACTATGAGTAAACTTTTTATGTGTGTATGTTTATTTCAACAAACTGCCGCGACAACGCCTAAGAATCGCCGCACGAATAACAACTAACATGGAAGTCTATCGAAAAGCGGCTGAAGAGCATTTTAATAATGGTGAAAATTGGAGCCAAGGCAAAAATATTGAATGTCTGCCATGTTACATTGCATAGATATATAAAAAAAATGTAAGCTAGAAATACTAGCGCAGTTGTAGACAAGGAAAATAAATTTGACGACGAAGATTGCTTCTACCTCGTTTGTTCAAAAAATTTTAGCAATAGTCGGCTGAATGAGCAAAGTTTACATTGTTTCGAATGCAAAATGTGGTCTCACAGATACTGAATGCGTCAATGAATTATGTGTGCCATAATTGCGAGTCTGAATAGAAAAGGCTGACACTGAATCTTCCAATAAATATTTGTTTGATTAAATATGTCATACCATATTCATTACAAACCCCTTTGCCCTGTTACTTTCGACCCACAACGTATTACTTTCGGCCCGCCAATGAGGTCGAAAGTAACAAATGACAAATTTTTTTAAAGTTTCTGTGATTCATGCAAAATACACAACAATAAGGTAATTTAAGATGCTAATGTATAGAACATAAACGGAATTTATGTATGGCTATATCAATTTCACCGAAATGATAACACCTAACGAGAAACCAAGGCGAAAGTACAAAATGTTACTTTTGTACCCGGTCTCCCCTACGTGTGTACGCAATCGGCTTGCGGTCCGTGTGTAGCCCGCCTTAAATTCATAGAAACGCTAATAGAAGAATAAATATCACACGAGATAAAATTATTGTCACATGATCACCAAAGATAACCAGTATTTAAGTGAAAATCATCGATTTGAATTCATGAGATATTGTTATACTTAAACATTTTTCTCTCAAGATTCCCATAAATAGAATAGAATTGTTTTGTTTATACAAGGAAGTTTTTAATCAGTGCAAATATTATTTCGGTCATAACAATATTTCCGAGTATCGAAGTAGGCTGCATTTATGAAATGAGTTCATCGTGCTGAACTTCGAAAATAATTGAAAATGATAGCAATAACAACATGAAGATATTGAACTGCTTTATCAAGGAATGCATCGAACTTCTCAGTAGATTAGTTTTCAGTGCATTCTGTTAAGGATTACTACTTTTATAAAGATAAAGTTTATTAATAAGAACAGTATTCCTAGTAATAACGTATATACAGGGTGATTTTCAAGTTGGTACTTTCCTTTTAACACTGTATAGAATGCAGGAAAATAAAAAAAATTTCAAATGAAATTGTGTCCGAAAATGCTTCATTTCCGAGATACATAGTGTAAATGTTTTAAGGAAATGAATGAAATGTGTACGTATTGCGCTCAGTTTTCAGTTAATAAAAAAAAGTTACATAAAAAATTGTTTCTTTTAGGAAGCTCATGCATATTCAAAAACCTAACTTAGAAATACAAACAGAACACCATAGTGCACTATTGTTATAAATGAGTGCCCTTACATTTATGCGTTATTATCATTTTTTTTTTCGATGAGATAGGTAGGTACCTATTTTTTGGAATTGTGGCTGCGGTTGGTTAATCAATAATAATTAATATGGTGTAAGTATGATGTAGCTTTAGACTTATTTTATACCACAACCTCATAACTTGAGTTCTGCAACTGTAATAAATTTGGGAATAGGTGTAATGAGTTGTAATTGATGTGTGAAAAATTCACGTTGAGTGAAATAGGTTGTGAGGTATAAATGCTGGAGCACCGTGAGGGACATCAGATTACCGGCAGAATTCCACTTGTTAGTGGCCATCTCACGGGGTTCACCGATCAACGCACATCGCATACCAATTAACGCACCAATCACCTTTCAGCACTACCTATTGATATAGAGATAGATAAATACAAATAAATAATATCAAATAGTTTCCAACTATTATCACATCCTGAAAAATAGTTAACATTGATAAACAGACAGAGTGTACTTGTAGTAACTATCCCGAATTATTTCTTTTTCTTCCTAACTACTTCAGAATTCACAAACCCTCAATTTGCCTCAATCATGAAATTCTTTATTTTAATTATATATATATATATATATATATATATATATATATATATATATATATATATATATATATATATATATATATATATATATATATATATATATATATATATATATATATATATATTATATATATATATATATATATATATATCTATATATATATATATATATATATATATATATATATATATATATATATATATATATATATATATATCTATATATATATATATATTATATATATATATATATATATATATATATATATATATATATATATATATATATATATATATATAAATAATATTCTCTATTGGGAGTTCAGTTGTATTTTTTTTTCTTTGCTCAAGCTTTCGAGAATTTATTTTCTCTTCATCAGGAGAACTACAATTACCTTCAACAATAATAAAATGGTGTCTATTTATATTTTATTTGTAACAGCTGACTGATGTAACAAATAAAATAAAAATGGACAGCCAGTTTGATTATTTCGATTGGAAATAACTTCCTCTATCGCCTCCTTCCGTTCGGACGTCCGTTTTTGGGTCTTCGGGACCTTCTGTATAATTATATATATATATATATATATATATATATATATATATATATATATGTATATATATATATATATATATATATATATATATATATATATATATATATATATATATATATATATATATATATATATATATATATATATATATATATACATATATATATATATATATATATATATATATGTATATAAATATATGATATATATATATATATATTATAATATATATATATATATATATATATATATATATATATATATTATATATATATATATATATATATATATATATATATATATATATATATATATATATATATATATATATATATATATATATATATATATATATATATATGTATATAAATATATGTATATTATATATATATATATATATATATAATCATATATATATATATATAATATATATATATATATATATATATATATATATATATATATATATATATATAATCATATATATATATATATATATATATACATATATATATATATATATATATATATATATATATATATATTCGATATAAAACGGTAATAATTACTGAGCTGTATGTAAAAATAATATGCTCTATAAGGAGTTGCAGCAGACCAGTTCAGTTGTAGATACTCTTTTTTTCTCTGCTCAAGCTTTGGAGAATTCATTTTCTCTTCATCAGGGGAACTACAATTAAAACAATAATAAAATGATGAACGGTTAAACAGTTATAAAGACAAAACCTACGAAGTCGAAGGTGTGAACCACGATAAAAACCAAGTAATTCATTACAATAAAATTCTACAATAAACACATGACATACAAAGTCGGACAACAATTTAAAAATCTAAAAATCCCAGAAAATTGCCAAAAAACTAGCTGTCTATTTTTATTTCATTTGTAACAGCTGACTGATGTAACAAATAAAATAAAAATGGACAGCCAGTTTTTCGGCGATTTTCTGGGATTTTTAGATTTTTAAATTGTTGTCCGACTTTGTATGTCATGTGTTTATTGTAATGAATTACTTGGTTTTTATCGTGGTTCACACCCTCGACTTCGTAGGTTTTGTCTTCATAACTGTTTAACCGCTCACCATTTTATTATTGTTGTAATTGTAGTTCCCCTGATGAAGAGAAAATGAATTCTCGAAAACTTGAGTAGAGAAAAAAAGAGTACCACTGAACAGGTCTGCTGCAACTCCCAATAGAGAATATTATTTTTACATACAGCTCAGCAATTAGCAATTATTACCGTTTTATATCGAAAATATATATATATATATATATATATATATATATATATATATATATATATATATATATATATATATATATATATATATATATATATATATATATATATATATATAATTATACAGAAGGTCCCGAAGCTCCAAAAACGGACGTCCGAACGAAAGGAGGCGATAGAGGAAGTTATTTCCAATCGAAATAATCATATACCAACTTTTATAACCGCTCAAGGCATTTAGTAGAAAATTTAAAGCAAAAATATAATTAACACATACAACCTACAAATTCTCTTCGTTTGTGGCGCTGGTTAAAAATAAAAGTTCCACAAACATGAAAAACTATCTCAAAAGGTTACCTATTTAATGCAGATTCTTACTACTGAGCAATAATGTACTTAAAATTGATAGTAATGTAAAGGTACTCTTCATGGCAGCACTCATAACAAATACCAAGCAAATAAATAATGATATTCTTGCTGTTAATTTTGTTCCGAGTGCATTAACCGATTTTTTGACAAAACACAAAAATAGCACTAACTTTTATATCATCAATAATCGGACAATGATATTGAGATATGGTTATTTTGATTAGAAATGATTTCCTCTCCCTTTCATTTGAGTTTATATATATATATATATATATATATATATATATATATATATATATATATATATATATATATATATATCAATTCGATATACAAGAATCTGGTTATTGATTGGTTGATTTAAATCTCTACTTTATTAACACCTAGCAATGAAATATTTTCTTATATCACACTATTAGACACATTCCAGTAAACGCTTGCTTAGCACCAGTTTGTTCTATGCATGGTCTTGCAGTAACTACTGTCGAAGGTATAGGTTCAACAAAAACTAGACTTCACCCAGTTCAAGAAAGAATAGCTAAAGCTCACGGCTCCCAATGTGGATTCTGCACACCTGGTATTGTAATGTCTATGTACACTCTTCTCCGAAACAACCCAACGCCTAATTTAAGTGATCTCGATACTGCTTTCCAAGGAAATTTGTGTAGGTGTACTGGATACCGACCAATAATCGAAGGATTTCGAACATTTACTGAAGAATGGGAGAGATCTCAAGGGGCCTCAAAGATTTCTGAAAGGAATGGAAACAGCTGTGGTTTAGGAGAAAAGTGTTGTAGACTTCAAAATGGGAACGGTATTTCAAACGGCAATTCAAATGGTGATCAGAATAATATAGATATCAATAGGAATAAATGTTATAATAACATGAGTAAGAATGATAGTCCCGATCATAATAGTCATGAAACACCTGGTAAAAATGGATGTGATGATGGTCATTCTCTATATGACTCCAGTGATTTTATTCCTTACCATCCAACACAAGAACCAATATTCCCTCCAGAACTCAAACTATCCGATAAATTTGATAAAGAATTTCTAATAATTCGTAGTGCAAACTGCACATGGTATCGACCTACGAAATTGTATCAGCTTCTTATGCTGAAATCTCAGTTTCCCGATGCGAAAATTGTGGTAGGTAATACAGAAGTTGGAGTTGAGATGAAATTCAAGAATATGACTTACCCTGTTCTTATTCAATCAAGTCAAATTATGGAATTGAGAAACATAGAGACTGTTGATGATGGTGTTAGAGTCGGGTCTAGTGTTACTTTAGTGGAAATTGAAGATTACCTAAGAAAAGAAATTGATTATGTTCCAGAAGAGAAGTCGAGGCTGTTTTCAACTATTATCAAAATGATGCAGTACTTTGCCGGTAAACAGATAAGAAGCGTTGGGTCACTTGGAAGTAATATCATGACAGGTGAGAAATTTTTTCCTCGTAAAAGATATGAATAATATATTGTATTTTCACTTACTTAACGAAATGTTTAGGAACACTTTACCATCATCAAATACAAAGCAAACAATTAGATCAGTTTTTGAATTATATTGATAGCATTCACCCAAATATAAAGTTTAAAATTTAAAAAAGAATTGGATCGACAGATAAATTTCTTGGATTCAACTATGTTTCATAATAATAATACTTTGAGTTTCGATATATATAGAAAACCAACTTTCACGGATATATGTATTCCGTCGAATTCAAATCATCCTATTTCCCATAAACTTTCAGCTTTTATCTCAATGATCCACAGAGCATTTTCAATTCCATTATCCATAACAAATTTAGCAAAAGAAATCTCTGCTATAAAAATAATTGCTTCAAATAATGGTTTTCATATAAGTTTGATAGATAAAATGACAAACAAGAAACGAATTCAACTAGCGTACAACAGCATATATCCTCAATCGAAAGTAGAAGAATCGGAAAATTCACATATTTAACATATTTTGGTCCTCTAACAGAAAAAGTCGCTAATGTCATACCTAAATGTAATATTAAAATTGCTTTCAAACCTAAGACAAAACTCTCAGGATTTTTATTCAATGCCAAAGATATCACTTCAAAATTTGAAAGTTCAGGAGTTTAAGTATAGGTTGATTTGTCCTGTATCTAAAGGAGTGTATATAGGTCAGACTGGTCGATCGTTTAAGACAATTTAAAGAACAACAATCTTTTTTGAAAAATGAAACGGATTCAACGTTTTCAAATCATTGCCGTGAAAACCACCACCCGTTTCTACAAATAGATAACTTTCAAATTATGCATAAATTACCGAAAGGAACCAAACTTACTTACTTAGAATCATTAGAAATTTTTAAAATCAATCATAATGCAAAAGATATCTTGCTGAACGACCAGATTGACTTGATATATTCTCCTATATTTAGTGTATTCAAACAATAATGAATTTTCTAAGAACATTTCATTGTACCAATTTGGGAAATCCACATCTATTAGCCCTTCTTGAAATGTGTTCCTCTTGTCTATTTAGGTAGGTGCCTACAATAAATCTTTCCCACCGGTGAGCACAAATATGTAATTCAATCTGCCCGATTATGGTCTAACGACCGAAATTGCAATCGCAGTGTAATATTTTTCAAAGTATTTTTGTGATTATAAACGTAGTAAATTCAGGTTTTGTTTTTGTTCATCATGTTAAATTATCACGTAGTAACGACGGATTCCATTAACTATTCACAAAGAAAACAGTTTCCATCGAATTTGATTTTAAATTTCCTATGTAACCTCTCCTTGTGTTGTTTCAGGAAGTCCAATCTCGGATATGATTCCAATTATGATGGCCGCGAATGTAACCTTACATATTCAGAGCATTAATAAGATTAGACAAATTAATTTAGATAACAACTTCTTTACCGGTTACAGAAAAACCGTCTTAGATCCAGATGAAATTCTCGTTGCTATAATTATACCATATTCCAAAGAACACCAGTATTTTTATGCTCATAAGCAAGCGCGACGGCGTGAAGACGATATTGCTATAGTCAATATGAGTATGAATGTTACTTTTCAAGAAAAAACGAATATCATATCTGATATAGCACTAGCATTCGGAGGAATGTCTTTTAAAACGATTATGGCACCTCAAACATCTGCAAATTTGAAGGGATTATCGTGGAACAGAAATACATTAGAAAAAGCTTTCAATTACTTACTAGAAGATTTACCGTTAGATCCGGGAGCTCCTGGTGGTATGATTCAATACAGAAGATCCTTAACTCTCAGTTTATTCTTTAAAGGATTTCTGAGCATTTCAAAACATCTTCAAAAAAAACTTACATCCATAGAATTGGCAGACAATGAACTCAGTGCTATAGAAGATTTCCATACAGATAATTTTAAAAGTTCACAATACTTCAGATTGGTACCGAAAAGTCAAAAAAAACAAGATCCTTTACATCGCCCACTAGTACACAATTCTGCTTTTAAACAAGCTTCTGGAGAAGCAGTTTACTGTGATGATATGCTTCATTTTCCGAATGAACTGTACATGGCTTTTGTGTTGAGTACTGAAGCAAATGCTTTCATCACTTCCATCGATACTGAAGAAGCGTTAACTATGGCTGGCGTCAAAGCGTTCTTTTCAGCGAAAGATATTGATAAAGACAAGCTGTTCATGGGTACAATTGTGCATGATGAGAAAGTATTTTTTTCGGACGAGGTAACGAGCCAGGGGCAGGTCATTGGCGTTGTTGTAGCTGATACTCAAAATATTGCAAAAGCAGCTGCGCGAAAAGTGAAAGTATCTTATCAGAAGAGACATCCTGTCATTCTAACTATTGACGACGCTGTTAAATATAACTCATATGTAGGAAATGTTCCGCACAAAATTATTCAGAAAGGTGATATAGATGCAGTTTTCAAGACGGCTACACACGTACTTGAAGGTGAATGTAAGATAGGAGGACAAGAACATTTCTATTTGGAAACTCAGGCTGTGATCGCAGTTCCTAAACCTGAAGACAATGAAATGGAACTATACTGTTCTACTCAAAATCCAACAGAACTAAGTGTGAGTTTTAATTCTCCTTTTCATTTAAAATTGTTTCTTCTTCTCCTCTTTCTCTTTGTCCCCATTTATACCTCACGGTGTTGGGTCTTTTATCCATCTCTTAAATGTGGTCCTTTCTCTTGCCAGTCTCCGTATTTCTGTGGTGGTTTTTCCTCTTTTCCTTGCCATTTCCTCTATTGATTCTTTCCACTGGATTCTCGGTCTGTCCCGTTTTCTTCTTCCTTCGGGTCTCATATTGAACATTTCCTTGGGTATTCTTTCTTCCTCCATTACTTCTAGTTCGTCTCTTACGCTTCTGTTGCGTACTGTTTTTCCTATTATCTTCCGGAGGTATCTCATTTCTGCAGCAGTTATTTTGGATTTATGCTTATCCAGCATCGTCCACGTCTCTGTCCCGTAGTTGAGTGTCGGCGTGTGAATGGTTTTGTATAGATGTAGTTTTGTTTTGGTGCTTATTTCCTTCTTTCCTACTAGGGTATTGTTTATTTGATAGTAGACTCTACTCGCTTTGGCTATTCTGTTTCGTATTTCTTGATCGATCTTCCCGTCTTTATTGATCATAGTTCCCAGGTATTCGTATTTTTCTAGTAGCTCAAGTTGTTGTCCCTCTATTCTTACGTCTATGTTTTCTTCTCTTTATTCTTTTGTGATATGTAGAATCTTACTCTTGTTCCTGTTTATTTCCATCCTTTTTTCTTGTAGGCAGGTATTCCATATTTGGATGTTTCTTTGTAAGACATTTACTTTGCCTGATATTAGGACAATATCGTCTGGGTAAATAAGGTCCTGGGTACCTATATACTGGAATTAGGTTGTGGTACCCTAGTCTTGTCGGTCTAGTTTGGTTCTTGGTTCTTTTTATTATTATGTCCATGTAGGCGACGAAAAGAAGTGGACTTGTTTGACTCCCTTTTCTAATCTAAACTCTTCGGATGTCTTTCTGTTTAGTCTAACTGTTCGTGTCACGTTGCTGTATATGCTTTTGATTACTCTTTGTAATTTTGAATTAAAATTGTTTCTTTAACCAAAACAGTTGCTTCAATCCATTTGATTTTTCAGAAACTAGTTTCTCGAGTACTTGGCCTCTCCCAAAACAAAGTTGTGGTAAAAGTCAAACGTATCGGTGGTGGTTTTGGTGGAAAAGAATCTAAATCTATCATTGTTGGTATTCCAGCAGCGATCGCTGCTTCCCGACTTGGACGACCTGTTAGGGTTATGCTGGATAGAGATGAAGATATGGTCATGACTGGAGGAAGACATCCTTTTCAAATGAAGTACAAAGTGGCTTTCGATGATAATGGTAAACTTTTAGGATGCAAAATTGCTTTATACTGTAACGCTGGATACTCTGTGGACCTGAGTCCATCAGTAAGAAAACTTATATCTTAATTATTGAATACTATTTTTATGACCCCCGTGAATTATTTCTGTAGATGACTTATTCATTATTTTGAATGGAGAAATATTGGAAAATTTTAATTTTAAAAGTACCTGATATTATTTAATTTCAAGGCATTTTTCGATTAGATATTAAACTCAAAATTGTTCACTCAATCCCTTACCTTTAGGTTACTGATTTGGTCAGCTTTATTGCTTAGAAATTTTCTGACTTGTACAAGTAAACGAAACTTATTCATAGTGTTCACTGGCGATGCAGTTATTTCTGAAATAAAAATCTAGTAGTCAAAAATGTGTCAACAAAAACCAAATTAATATATAATTGTGCTGGCTATCGGTACATTCATGATAATATACTGAGTTCACCTGCATCACAACTATTAAGGACGGTTACTCACGTATCGGTATGACCAATAAGCTGAAGGTAAGTGGGGCGGTAAAATTATCGATAAGAATTCTCACAAGACAAAAAATCATAGAATTTTCGTCATTGCTTTTTCAACCCTTCTGATCATTTCTAGTATCTATAAAACGAAGTGGGCTATTATAATAAATGAATTAAGTTTATGTGTTATTGTCATATTTTTTGGATGCGCTACCTACTTTTTGGAAGTTCAACCTCGATAGGAAATACCGGAAAAAGGAAATTGCGATCCTCTCCGATAGCCAAGCAGCCATCAAAGCGTTGAGCTCTTATAACATCAACTCAAAGATGGTTTGTGAATGCCTAGACAAACTAAACGATCTGGGCAGGAACAACAAAGTGATCCTCCTCTGGGTGCCGGGGCACGTCGGAGTGAAGGGTAACGAACAAGCAGACACCCTGGCACGAAAGGGTGCGTCAACGCCACTAATCGGGCCAGAACCTTTCTGCGGACTTGAAAAATCTTACTTCCAAGAAGAACTCAATAAAGCTGAAGAAGCAATGAGAGCAACATACTGGCAAAGACTTCCAGGACTGAGGCAGGCCAAAGATCTTCTCGGAAAGTTCAACCGAGCAAGATCGAAGACACTGATTAACCTCAGCAAAACTAGTCTAAAGACAATCACAGGATTTCTTACGGAGCATTGCAGACTCAAAGAACACCTAAGGAAGCTAGGTTTAGAGGGGGACAGCACCTGCAGATTCTGCAAGGAACGTCCAGAAACACCCCACCATATACTGATGGAGTGCTATGCTGTGCACTATGAAAGACTGAACACACTGGGATCATACCAGCTGACTGTAGAAGAAATACCACGAATAGACCCCCTTAAAATCCTCAAATTCCTGAAGATATTGAGGCTTGAGGGGCTGCTGTAAAACGAGAACACATCGAGAAGCAGAAGAAGATGGGGCACAATAGATCTAATAAGGTCGCAGCGCATCGGTCACCATCCACACCTACCAATACCAATACTTTTTGGAATTGCGGCATTGTAATGCGGCCGGAAATGGTTGTAATTAGTTGTAATCAATTGTAATTAAACACAGAAACGTTCTGAATCAAAAATAATTAATATGTTATAAGTGTGGTGCAGCTTTAGACTAATTCTACACCACAACCTCATAACTTGAGTTTTGCGAGTGTAATAAATTTGAGAATAGGTGTAATAAATTGTAATTAATGTGTAAAAAAATTCACGTAGAGTGAAATAGGGTATGAAGTATAAAAGCTGGTGCAATGTGAGGGGCATGGCAGTCGGCCGATATATGGGACATTACACCAAATGAGAGCTTTCACACGTATCGTGCTGCAGTCCTCCGGTTACTCGATTGGAAATCAGTTGTTTTGAGAGGTTTTGTTTATTTTGCTTTATAAATCATGGCAGATAATATGAATATTGCCACAGAAATCTTAATTACGTTGGTGGAAGTTAAGCCTGTTCTATGGGACAAAACGCTAACATTTGGATAGGTTGAATGCAATCTCTCATTAGAGTATTTTATCGCTGGATAGTATCCTTAAGACGACTATGGAATCATTCATCAAAAGTAGAAATTGAAATTCGAAAATAGTTTCTTCGTGTTCTCTTAGGTCTTGAAACAGAGTATAAAATACACCCACAATAGACCTTCTCATGATGATTGGGTACACCCAATATATTTTTTGCTTTTGTAAACGTCGACGCCTTCGCCGATGCAATAGCCACATTGCCATAATACTTTATGTCCATTGTGGACAAACCAAATCAATCAAATCAAATCAAATATGCTTTATTGTCTTAAAATTATACATTTCCGAAAACTGGTCAAGGAAGTTATACATTTCAATTCCTCTGCAAAGTGATTGTAAATTTCCTTAGCATTGTGAATGATGGCCTTTTTTGTTGATTCAGAGGAAGGAATAAAGAGATGAACATAACGTCCCGAAGATTTGGTCAAATACCCGTGCTGTGACACCAAAGGTACGGCATGAAAATACTTATGAATCAAGTACACAGATTCAAGTAAATATAAAGAAGGAAGCGTCAAAATTCCATTTTTCTTGAATTGAGGTTTGCAATGAGCCCTATTTTTCAGTACAAACATGTAACGAATTGCTCTCTTCTGCAATTTGAGAATGATGTCAAGTTGTGAAGAATTACATGAACCCCAGAAGGGAAGCCCTTGACGAAGATGACATTCGAACAATGCAAAATAGGCAGTTCTTGTAGATGCCGTATCTGATTCACTTGAGATGGAAACAAGTTGACTATTTAACTCTCGGGTCTCGACCTCCTTTGCACCAAATCGGCCGATAACCAGCAACGAAACCGGCTACGTGTGAAAGGTTGGTACACGATCGCTACCCGATATCGGCCGATTCTTAACCAATACGTGTGTAATCGTCCTTAGTGTAGAGAACAAATTAATTAATAGATCTACACAAAACTAGTGGAAGAACTTCAATATTACATTATTGTTTCATTTTGCATGATTTATTCACTTCAGTGAATATATAAATGTCGTAGAATAGAACTACTCGTTGTAGCATTTAAACTCACTTCGAACATAACAGAATATCATAATTGCTTATTGATATACTGAAATGAAATTGAATTTATTGGCACGAAACGACGTGAACGAAACATTCTGGTTAAGGTATTTTTCTTTGTCAACCTTTTTATGAAAAAGTTACTGAATTTTGTAATTGATTCGATGCATCTTTTCACTGATAGAAAATAAACTTGAAACAGTAATCTATGAAGTATATGATCAAGATACATCAACGCCAGGACTTCTTTATTAATATACCTTAATAGCTTAATGCTATATCTTCGATCAAAGATGGATGGGTTCCACTACCCCAATTCTTTACACCAAAATGGCGAATAATTGAACCACGATGAATCGTTCCAACTCAAGAATAACAGAATGTTTAAATTGGGCCGGAATGAACTTTTCAATCAGTTTGGTAGATTTCATGTTATCGACTTTATAGAAAAATTTAAAAAGGGTTTACTTCAATTAGTACCTACATTTACTTTTTACTACAAATGCGGTACTTATACATACCTGTAACTCATTTTTAATTAAATTAAAATTTCAAGACTTTTTATGCATGAAGTGGTCTGAAATCAATGTCTTCAGATACAAGAAAGAATATAATTGAAGGAGTATATAAACTGAAATTTCTTGAAAATAAATGAAGGTATTTTCTTGATAATATACATTTCAAAAATACGGACACCCTACTGCGTAGCACTAGGAATGATAAAACCCCTCGGCGAATGTGCATGTCGTAATGCCTATTTAAAAAACGCTATGATTTGTTTATTCTTCGTGGGGAAAAATTTTTGAAAACACTTTTCTTATGAAATCATATGTGTTTTATCGATATCCGTTGGAATTTTTAAAATCGGACCAGATCCCAACTTTTTGTCGTGAGACTAAAAAAGAGGTAATAAAAAATCTAAAAAACACTATAATTTTTTTTATTCTTCGTGGAAAAATTTTTTTGAAAACATTTTTATTTTGAAATCATATGTGTTTTATCGATATCCGTTGGAATTTTCAAAATCGGACCAGCTACTAATTTTTTGTCGTGATACTATATCATGTCTATGGACAAAAAAATCTAAAAAACGCTATAATTTTTTTATTCTTCGAGGGGAAAAATTTTTGAAAACACTTTTCTTATGAAATCATATGTGTTTTATCGATATCCGTTGGAATTTTTAAAATCGGACCAGATCCCAACTTTTTGTCGTGAGACTATAACCCCTTTAGCTTCGCCTCGGGGTAATAAATACTGAAACTATATTTAATGAATTTGACAAGAAATATACAACTTGGCTAAACTTAATTCAGAGAAATGATTGAAATTGCCTTTAAGTTTTTACCAAAGATGAGTTTCTCCATAAAAATATTTCATAGATATCAAAAATTTTGAATCATCTTTAAATTATATATTCTCAAATTAGTTAAATAGATGATGATTTCAAATATTATAATTCAATGATGATTTCAGAAATATTTATATCCAGAAGAACTCATAGCCCATTCACATCTGAAATAATACATTTTTGTAATCAACGTTCATTATAACAGAAGTTGTAGAACCTGACAAAAAATTGATGGAAACTGCGTTCTGATTATTCTTTTTGTGAGAAACTGGCACAGTTCTTTTGATATCTTCTTACTTATGGACAAAGGTCAAAACACTTCTTATTTATAACGAGCGAAAAAACATAACAGCATTTTTCGAAAATAATCGTAGCAATCTCAGTATTACATTCTATAAAGTCCGAAATTAACGTTTAAAGGTTTGAAGCTGCTATCGTTTCTTTTATAGACTACAGGCCCATGTCAAAAAATGGATGGGTCATATGAACCACCAGGTGACGTATATAGGACGATATAAGAGCATAAAATAATAAGATTCAGCACTATGCCGTCACTTGTAAGCTGTCCAACTGTGTGCTGGTGAGAATTCAAAAGTGCTGGTAGAGTGAGTACATTTTGGTCATATATTTTTGTACGGCATTTTCACCATCGATAGATCCATGAAAAATAATAAGAAAGCGCGCAGTGCCGTAAAAAAATGGTGCGCCACAATGACAATTTCCAGGGTAAATTTGGTCATTTCATTCTGTACGGCATCAGTTTCATACTGTTTCAATACAGCTTCTAATCCATTATTCCGCAGCGCCGTACAAAAATCATGCGACAAGGGAAAAAAATCGAGGGTTGCAGCCCCCTCTCTTTCCGTGGTCCGGGGGGTGATTTGAAACAACATAAAAATAATTTATTTTGAAAGTATTTTATACATAGATAATATTTTCTAACATGCCGTACATTTTCATTGGTCCAAAGGTTTGCAGGAGAAGAAATCCATAGAACGAAATGTAAGAAAAATCCATATAACGAAATGTAAGGTGAAATTCATGACGATATTTTTTTATACGGCATTTAGATAGTTTATTTGTACTTAATGCAATAATTTATTAAAAGTTAATGCCGTACAAATCTGAAAGTTCATATTAATAAAAAACTAATAAAAATATTAAATAAATATAATTTACATATATATCGTCATTTTCATCAGCCTAAAAGATATGGTGAGCATTAAAATGTACGGCATAATTTTTTCCTAATTTATTTATCATAATACTATTTAAAACAAGGGAAAATGTAGAAAATTGCTATATTTTATTAATCTATGAATATTTAAACTTTTGCAATAATTTAAAAAATTTCAGTTTTTGTATTTCTCTATAATTTTTTTTAGAACAGTTTCTTTCAAACGGCAATACTATATAACAATAGTAATTTACAATATCTTGTTGAAAAAAAAGTTGCCGTACAGAGTCAAATGATTTTACAGGTTTACAAATCAAGTATACCATGAAATTAAGATAATTATTAATATACATTCAAATGAACAATAATTTCTTGACGGCATTATTTTTAATAGTACATTTGAGTGCTAGATAATGTTTCGGAACTGAAGCCGTACTTTTTCAAATCACCCCCCGAACCACGGAAAGGGGGGTTGCAACCCTCGATTTTTTTCCCTTGTCGCATGATTTTTGTACGGCGTTGCGGAATAATGGATTAGAAGCTGTATTGAAACAGTATGAAACTGATGCCGTACAGAATGAAATGACCAAATTTACCCTGGAAATTGTCAGAAAATCAAAACAATTTACCGACTTTGTGGCGCACAATTTTTTTACGGCACTGCGCGCTTTCTTATTATTTTTCATGGATCTATCGATGGTAAAAATGCAGTACAAAAATATGACCATAATGTACACACAAAGCACAAAATTTGCTCTACCAGCACTTTTGAATTCTCACCAGCACTCAGTTGGACAGCTTACAAGTGACGGCATAGTGCTGAATCTTATTATTTTATGCTCTTATATCGACCTATATACGTCACCTGGTGGTTCATATGACCCATCCATTTTTTGACATGGGCCTGTAGTCTATTATATTTGATAGGTGTAATACTATTTCATATCAACTCACGTGGTCATGTTCATCCTTCACTAATCAAAGATGCATTCAATTCAAAGTTCTTTGTTCAACTAACACAATCACTGATATTTTGCTTTGTTGCGCCGGTCGGTTATTATCTGGGATCTGTACTTCGAAGAAAATAGGTGATTCAGAGTATTTCACGTCAACTCAATCAATCCGTATACTTTTATGCTTCATATTGGAATAGGAATCATATTATTTTTCGAAATATTTCCAAAAAATGACCAAATTTATACTCAGAATGCCATTTTTGTTCATAAATTGAATGTTAAAAGTTTAACTCATTCAAATATACTACACATAGAAAAATGAGTAAAAACTGAAGATAGAAACGAAGTTGAACAAAAAGTATTATAGTTATGCGTATCGAAAATAGATTCAAGGTTTTCATAAAATCGATAAAGATATTGGTCAGTTCTAATTTTTCAACTCAGATATTCGAAGATAAGTCCCCAGGTTGAGAAGAATATTACAAGATATTTAAAAATTGTTTCTTGTGTTATTGACGCAAGAAAGTCGTATAATCTCTTATATTATTCAGGGTGAGTAATTATCATTTCATCGATCTGCTTTAACCATTTTCTTTGCTGAATAATGGATAAGTCTATCAACCCAATTTTATGAGCTGAACCTGTTTGTGTTTTTCCAAACAACAGGATATTTATTAACGATCGAATCATTATTATAATACTAAAAAACGTCGATGTTGTATATTTTTATCTATAAATATTTTATAAGCTAAACAGAAACTAGATATGAATAATACAATACTAAAAAACTCTATCGCAGCGAGCTGCATTAGAAGAGCAGGTTTTCATAACATATTCAGTTTAAAAAATATATTCATTAAATTATGATTTTTTTTCCAAATTAAAAAACAAAAGCGCCCTCTAATGTGTGAACAATATTTATTTCTTCCCTGGGGGATCAACCTCCAACCAATTCGTACCAAAACCAATCACATCCAAGGTATCATACGAAACTACGTCCTTTATAAGCAAAAAACTAAAAAAAACGCGATACACATATAAAACAAAGATATAAATAATAAAGTCGAGTGAAAAACATATCACTATATCATGTGGAACTATTTGACAAACAATGGCGGCGCTGGTTTTCTTCTAACACTTTTTGCACAAAATGCTCACTCTAAATCTCTGTAGCTTGGCCTATTAATCAAGTAAACAAAACTGCGTTTCTATTATTCTTTCATTTTTCACTTGTATATTATTTGTTGATTTTACCTTAGATACGGTTGCTATAATTACACTCATTATGCCCTAGGGCGTTATGAGCGGGCATTATGGATCATAACGCCCGCTTATTGCACGAGGACAACTAAAGCAACTGCCATTGGTTAAATACTTCATAATCCTTGTCGTTTACGATTCTGGATTTTTCCGGCAATGAATTATTCGCAGCTTTGGCTGCATTTTCTATGATATTCTTGGGTGAATTCAATTTCATTTCCATTATTTCTATAAGACTACACAAAGAAAGCAGCAATGACATTCACTAAATATGATGACAAAAATATTCACAAACGTCAAAATATCAACAAATGACATGCCTACTATGAGAAGGAAAATGGAAAGTATAGGAGCCATGAACCGATTTTAAAATCGATTTTTCAATATAATAAAATAATTTTTTCGTGAAAAATAAAATATTGTATGCACCACGTGTGATGGGCGTTTCCGTCGACCTCTAAATAAAAGTTTACTTTAACGTACACGAAATTGATCATTAATGACCCATTTTAATGTGCAATTTCTATTAATCTATATTCTATATAATCGTTCGAAAGTAAATAACACTTCAGCTTCCACCAGTTCCACATATTCCTTATCGGATATTGTAGGTAATGTTAACTATTCAGAATGTCACATGTCTAATATTCCATCTATGAATTTCTCAAATTGTTCCATCGGGAGCATAAATATAAATATATCGAAATGAACATAGAAATTTATATTGTGTCAAGTGTATCTGTCATGCAAAATGAAAATTTATTTCAATCAAGAATTTATACTCAATTCATGATAAGATCGATGGAAAAATCTTGTAATAAACTCGTTTATTAATGTAGCGATTAATGGTCTCGAACTATTAACGTTAAAATATCTCAACCATTAATCGCTGTCATTAATAAACTAGTTTATTAAATAACTATTTGTGGGAAACTGGCACTGCTCTTTTAATATCTTCTCACTTATGGACGAAAGTCAGAAAGACACTTCTTATTTATAACGAGTGAAAGAAAATTTTTATTTCGATATAATCTTTATGTACCTACGCGATCTAATTACCGTTAAATAAAAAAAACATAACATCATTTTTCGAAAATAATCGTAACAATGTCAGTATTACATTCAATAAAATCTGAAATGAACGTTTAAGGCCGGCCGCACATTTCCTACAATCGGTTCCGATTGTCTGAAACGATTGTCGGATCAGGGCATCTGACGCTCAAATTTCTATACTTTTATACGATCATATCGCACACCTACGATCCGATATCGGATCGGACGTCCGACTCGGATGCACGAGCAGTGCGTCCTACCAATCGGACCGATAAAAAGTCTGATCCGACTACCGGAAGGCAAACCGTGCATTGTTTTTGCATAGTCTACCGCAAACATACGATTATTTCTGTCAGTTTTTGACAGGGAGTATAGAAAAAGGAATTGTCAAACCACGTGCGATCATAGAAATCTTAATATATATCTGATAGTATATAATTATCTATGTGTGCAATACTGAAAATTTGATTACCACGGTCGAAAAATATCCCTGCTTGTGACATTCAAATAAAATCGGACGTATTTTGTCGGCAGTGTGCGCTAGTGGTCCGATTTGAAATCGTTTCAGACAATCAGATCCGATTGTAGTAAATGTGCGGCCGCCCTTAAGGTTGGATTGAATCAACTCACGTTGTCATGTTCATACTTCACTAATCAAAGATGCAATCAATTCAAAGTTCTTTGTTCAACTAACACATGTTATATATATATGAATAATACAATACTAAAAAACTCTATCGCAGCGAGCTGCATTAGAAGAGCAGGTTTTCATAAAATATCCAGTTTAAAAAATATATTCATTAAATTATGATTTTTTTTCCGAATTAAAAAAAAAAAGCGCCCTCTAATGTGTAAACAATATTTATTTCCTCCCTGGGGGATCAACCTCCAACCAATTCGTACCAAAACCAATCACATCCAAGGTATCATACGAAACTACGTCCTTACAAACTTTCAACCCTATTTTCTATAAAATTGCACCTTTGATCCTGTAAAAAAATTTATTTCCTCCTCCGGGGGGTCAATTCTCCAACCAATTCATATAATAAATGAATACCATCCAAGATATCGTACGAAACTACCTACCTACAAAGTTTCAACCATACGGTACCAAAATTGCGCCTTCTATCGTGTAAGCAAGATTTATTTCCCTGGGGGGTCAACCCCCCAACCAATTCGCATTAAAACCTATCCCATTCAATATATCATACGAAACTACCTACTCACAAACTTTCAATCCTATTGCTCCAAAATTACGCCCTTTGTCATGTAAAAAAGATTTATTTCTTCTCCCAGGGGGTCAACCCCACAACCAATTCGAACCAAAACCAATCATATCCAAGATATCTTTCGAAAATAACCACCTACAAACTTTTAACCCTATTATCCCAAAATTGCGACCTTTATCATATAAACAAGATTTATTTCATCCCCCAGGGGGTCAACCCCCTAACCAATTCGAACTCAAAACAATCCCATCCAAGATATCTTCCGAAAATACTTACTCACAAACTTTCAACTCTATTGCTTCAAAATTGCAACCTATATCGTATAAACAAGATTTATTTTCCCTCAAGGGGGGTCAACCCACCAAGCAATTCGAACCAAAAACAATCCCATCCAAGATATCATGCGAAACTACCTATTTACAAACTTTCAACCCTATTGTTTCAAAATTGTGACCTTTATCGTGTAAACAAGATTTATTTTCCCCCAAGGGGGGTCAACCCCTCAACCAATTCGAACCAAAAACAATCCCATCCAAGATATCATGCGAAACTACCTATTTACAAACTTTCAACCCTATTGCTTCAAAATTGCTCCCATTATCGTGTAAACAACGCTAAAATACATAAACTTATACATACATAACATATGAACATATACATATACATATCTCAAAGTGAAAACCTGCTAAAAAGATCCTTAGGAGCAGAGCTTTATTGAATTGAATGGGAATTTACTTGGTGAAAGTTCATATTCATTTACGAAAAAATAAAAAACTAACTTTTCACGGGTTGAAATAAAAATCTATTGAGTAAACGAGTTTCGTCATAACATTGACTTCATCCCGTACTAAATTATGGTATTACAAAACCAATCTACTTATACGAAAAGTTGAATATAACTAACATATAAATATAAATAAATAACATATAAATAACAAAAAGCAATTCATTCAGAGCTATTAGTAGGTACGAGGATGTATTGATATCTAGTTAGCCTAGACCAGTTCCCTGCATAAACAAAATATTGCGTTACCATAGCAAAGAACAATAACTCATTAGAAGTGTCAGTGTAAAAGTTGACATCAAAAAAGTAAACCAGAGTTACGCAATAAATTGAAAGAAAAAATATGTCCACCGAAATTGTGAAAATCGAAAAATTGGAGTATCGAGCCATCATCAAGTACCTGTATTTAAATGGGTTAAGAGGTAAGCAGATTTACGAAGATATGCTTAATACCCTTGGTGATCAATGTCCTTCGTATGCGACCGTGAAAAATTGGACTGCAAGCTTCGAAGGAGGTAAATTTTCTATTGAAGATGATGACCGATCGGGAAGGCCAGTTTCTGTGTCAGTCCCCGAAAATATCGATGCAGTTAGTGACATGATTTTAACAGACCGTCAAATTGGGCTAAAACGGATATCTGAAGCACTGAATATTTCATACCAACGCGTTCATCATATAATTCACGTCAATTTGGACATGAAAAAAATTGCTGCAAAATGGATCCCCAAATGTTTGAATGTTGACCAAAAGCGTGCAAGGGTAGTAGCATCGCGTTCGATCTGTGCTCGATTTGAAAACGATGTAGACTTCTTAAACCGAATTGTTACTATGGATGAGACTTGGGTACATTTCTACGATCCAGAAACAAAGCAACAATAACCAAGACCTAAGAAATTTCGTGTCCAAAAATCTGCTGGAAAAGTTCTTGCTTCAGTTTTTTGGGATTTCCAAGGAGTAATCATGATTGATTTTTTGGATAAGGGTAGAACAATAACTGGAGATTACTATTCGACATTACTGACCACTCTACAGAAAAAAATTAGAGAGAAAAGACGCGGAAAGCTATCCAAAGGTGTTTTGTTTTTGCAGGACAACGCCCCTGCACACAAATCTCATGTTGCCATGCGTGATTTAGAGTTTGAATTACTAGAACACCCCTCTTATTCACCAGATTTGGCTCCGTCCGAAAAAAAAGTTTAAAAGGTCGTAAATTTTCTTCCAACCAGGAGGTAATAAAAGCTGTGGAGGTCTGGTTTGCAAAGCAAGAAGAAACATCAAGGTCTAGAGACGTTGCAGGTTCGCTGTAATAAATGTATACAATTAAGAGGAGAATATGTTGAGTAGTAAAATATTTTGACATTGAAATTTTGTTTGGTTCTATAGTAGGTTAAGAGTTTTTCAATATATCCTCGTACATTGAACAGATTAAGGAGAGGAGAAGGGTTTACTTCAATCTGGTCGTTAACTAGGTTTCCGGAATTTTTATATTTATTGATGTAAAGGGATTCCCAACAGTTGGTTTTGTGGAGACAATTTTCTAACTGTAATATTTTGTGATTATGATTAAAGGTATGTTTTTCTTGAATAAGATGGCACGCATAATTAATTCGTCATTTAACAAATTATTGGATTGTTTCATACTATTAATTTCAAGAGCTTCTAATAAATTGAGTTTATAGCCTCTCTTTTCTATATGTAATATTTCAAATTCACTATTGAAATATGATTTCGTTCTAGGAGATGTGATGCATAAGTAGAATCTAATTTTTCCCTGTCGTACTTTCTTTTACGTTCTGATATCCGAACTCCAAAGTTCCTGCCAGTTTAGCCAACATATACTTTAGGATAAGAACCACAACAATTGTAATGTTAACACAAAATATAGTGAAAATCAAAAACTGTGAAGTTTTATTCACAATATTATAATGGATTTTCATCAAGTATCGGCCCAATCAATTAGATATTTAAAAACTGTTAGGTTGAGAGCGTACGCAGTCCAATGCATTTTCCGCGTTTTGTGAGGATACGATATTGTGATTGACACATAAAATTATCGATATTTTCACTTGTAGTACTCTTCTTCTTTGTCAACCATTCTTCATCCATTCTTGGATGTAGGTCTCTTCTAATTGTTTCCATCTTTCTCTATCTTTCGCGAATCTCATCCACTGTTTGCCAGCCACCGCTCTTATGTCACCCACCCATCTTTTTTGAGGTCTTCCTTTGCTCCTTGTTGTCTCTCTTGGCCTCCATTCAAGTATTCCGCGGTTGTCCTCGCTTCTGGCTATATGGCCAGCCCATCGTCATTTCATCCTTGCTACCTCCTCCACGATGTCCCTGACTTTTGTTTTACGTCTTATCTCAGTGTTTCTAATTTTGTCTCTTAGTGATATTCCAAGCATGCTTCGTTACATCGCCCTTTGGGTTGTCTCCAGTTTTTTAGCCGACTTTTTGGTAAGGGACATGGTTTCTACTCCGTAGGTGCACACTGGTAATATGCAAGTGTCGTGTACTTTTCTTTTTAGGTTTATGGGAATAGAATTATTCTTCAGGATATATGTAAGTTTACCGAAAGCGGCCCATGCTAGTTGTGTTCTTCTTTTTATTTAAGCATCCTGGTTTGATTTCCCTAATCTGATATCATGAGCCAAGTACACATAGTGTTCGACGTTTTCTAAAATATAGTTCTGTACTGTTATGTTTGTTTGTTCGTGGCTCATTATTTTTGTTTTGTTATAGTTCATTTTAAGGCCTACAATAGCGGATATGTCACTTAGTTGTTGTAGCATTTCGTTCAATTCTTGCAGATTGTTTGCTATTAAGACTATGTCATCTGAAAATCTGAGATGATCCAATTCCCGATTTTTACACCTTTGGTGTCCCATTTTAATTTATTGAAAATGTATTCCAGAATAAGGGTGAATAGTTTGGGCGAGATGGTGTCTCCTTGCCTCACTCCTCGTTGCAGTTTTATTTTATTTTTTTATTTGTATGCTTGCATTTTCGTATATGTTCTTTATGATGTTCGTATATCTTGAATCAATTCATGCGTTTTCTAAGGATTCTAAAACTGCCCATATGTCGACGGAGTCAAATGCTTTTTGGAAATCTACAAAAGCCATATGGAGCGGTACGTTATATTCGGTGCACTTCTCTATTAGTGTTCTTATGGTGTGTAGGTGATCTGTGGTGCTAAAGTGCTTTCTAAACTCAGCTTGTTCGACAGGTTGGTAGAAATCGAGTTTAGTTGTTATGCGGTTGGTTATGATTTTGGTTAACAGCTTGTAGAGGTGTGATAGCATAGATATTGGTCGGTAGTTTTCAATTTTTGTATTGTCTCCTTTTTTGAATATTAGAATTACTTCAGAATTATACCAATCTTGTGGAATCTTTCCTTCTTCTATTATTTTATTAGAATCTTCAGTATTTGTTCTATTTTTCTGTCGCCAATTTTCAGCATCTCCACAGTAATTTTGTCCTCTCCTGCACATTCATTGTTTTTTAGCTTGTAGTACTACTAGAGGTTAAATTATTTCCGGAAATGTTTTCGAGCTCGTGAATATTTTGAGATTTAACCATCTAAAAATATTTATGAGCGAGAAAAAATAATGGAAATAATTTAACCTCGTGTGGCATTCGGTAAAAAACTTGGGTTACTGCAAGTGGTAGAAAATTTTAATTTTAACAATTTTTTCTAAGTGGTGGGTACATATTATAATAGATGCAGTCAAAAAATTTCTGATGTTATTCGATGTACCCAAGAGAAAAAAATTTTCACAAAAATACATATGTTGCCATGGTGATATATAAAAATCCCAATTTTATTGGTTGAAAATTACTGTTGTGGAATTTTCATGTAAATTCATTAAAAAACTAAAAATTATTGAAATTTTCAGCTTTTAGAGCGAGCCTTGACACATATTGAAAATTCCTATAATATACCAGTGATTCATGCAGAAGGATACATGTGCAAAACGAATTTACCCTCCAACACAGCATTCCGCGGATTTGGAGGGCCTCAAGGCATGTATGCCGCTGAAAATATCATTCATCATATAGCTGAGTATCTCCATAAAGATGTTGTTGAAATTAGAGAACTCAACTTATATAAGGAGGGCGACCTAACCTTCTATAATCAAAAATTGATCAACTGTACTTTGAAGACTTGTTGGGAAGAATGTTTGAAGATGTCGGATTATCATTCCAGGAGAATAGAAGTGGACATCTTCAATAAGTGAGTAAAATTTTGAATAGAATTTGCGAGTTTTCTTATGATCATTAACTAAGGGAGTCTAAATTTCGAGTATTTGAATTTTCATTAACTGTATGTGATGTGCTAGATAATATGTTCGTTATGATGGTTTGCTTTTATTGCTACAAAAATTGAAGCTTCTTATGAAGGATTTGTTTCTCTATCTATTCGTCTATTTGAGGGATTAAATAGCTAGGATAAAGCTATAAGACTGAAAATTTTTGATCTGACTACACATGAGACCGAGGAGGCGTAAGGTGCCGACCTGGGTGTAGTTCCATTCAATAACAACCCTTCAGCGTTGCGATCCTACTTTTCCAGTTGATTACTATTCAATAACAACCCTTTAGCGTTGCGATCCTACTTTTCCAGTTGATTACTATTCAATAACAACCCTTTGGCGTTGCAAACCTTCTTTTTCAGTTGATTACTATTCAATAACAACCCTTTAGCGTTGCGATCCTACTTTTCCAGTTGATTACTATTCAATAACAACCCTTTAGCGTTGCGATCCTACTTTTCCAGTTGATTACTATTCAATAACAACCCTTTAGCGTTGCGATCCTACTTTTCCAGTTGATTACTATTCAATAACAACCCTTTAGCGTTGCGATCCTACTTTTCCAGTTGATTACTATTCAATAACAACCCTTTAACGTTGCGATCCTACATTTCCAGTTGATTACTATTCACTAACAACCCTTTAGCGTTGCGATCCTACATTTCCAGTTGATTACTATTCGATAACAACCCTTTAGCGTTGCGATCCTACATTTCCAGTTGATTACTATTCAATTACACCTCTTTAGCGTTGCGATCCTACATTTCCAGTTGATTACTATTCAATAACAACCCTTTAGCGTTGCGATCCTACATTTCCAGTTGATTACTATTCAATAACAACCCTTTAGCGTTGCGATCCTACATTTCCAGTTGATTACTACTATACTAATTGCTAGGTTGTTTTCGCGAAAAGAGTGCAGAGTGTATGAGGACAAAGAAATCTGTCTTCATGTAGATAATTAATCTATCTATTCACTAAAGAATTACTTATTTAACTATCGCCTCATGTATATGCCGCTTGTCTAAACTGCAGTGAGCAGGAAAGTGGGCAGGGGAGTAAACAGCACTAGTATGTAAACTGGTCGTTCGCTCTGTCACTGATCATGCTCTTGCTGCTGTCGTACATTCCCTTCGATGACGGTATTTCTATTGCTTCAACATTGCGCCCTTTATCGGGCAAACAAGATTTATTTCCTTCCCTGTGGCTCAACGCCGTGGCCGATTCTTACCAAAACCAATTCCATCCAAGATGACATAAGAAATTAACCTAAAACCTCCACAACAATTGCTTCGAAATTGTGCCGTCTATCGCGTAAACAAGATTTATTTCCTTCCTTTGGGGGTCAATCGATTAGTACCAAAACCAATCTAATCCAAAATATTATTGGATCCTTTTTTAGTACTAGGTTTTCACTTTGAACACCTGCTTAGTAAAATATTGCTTCAAAGATGCGTCCTTTATAGTGTAAACAACGCTAAAATACATAAGCCCATACATATGTACATATATATATATATATATATATATATATATATATATATACGAGGTATGTAAATAAAATAATGAGACTGGCAACTCTGGAGACGAGCGGCTTCAAACACCGTTAGGTGCACATGTGATACGCCTCCAGTATGAGTTTGAATGCCCTACAGTCATCTGTTTGTCCGTAGCGTTAGTTTTCGTGAAACAGTTTTGTCTTGTGCGTTCTAATTATGAGTGGCATTAGTTTCGAGCAACGGTGTGCTATCAAGTTTTGCTTCAAACTTGGACACAATGCAACTGAAATATTTGAAAAACTTCGGCAGGCGTACGGAGAAAGTGTTTTGTCAAACGCCAAAGCATGGAGTGGCACACTGCATCCTCTCCAAGGCCCAAAAAAGCACGAATGAGCAAGTCAAAAATCAAATGCATGCTGATTTGTTTTTTTGATAGCCATGGAATCGTCCACAGAGAGTTTGTGCCTCAAGGCCAAACGGTTAATCAACACTTTTACCGAGAGGTCCTTGAAAGACTTCGAAAAAGAGTCTCTCGAGTGCGACCAAACATCAAAATGAACTGGGTGTTGCATCACGACAATGCACCATGTCACACTGCAATCTCAATAATGCAGTTTTAGCCAGTAAAAACATTCCTGTAGCTCCTCAGCCTCTTTATTCACCAGACTTGAGTCCCTGTGATTTTTTTCTCTTCCCGAGATTGAAAAATCACCTCAAGGGAACTCATTTTGGGACACTTGCGAACATTCAAAAAGCTGTAACCGACCAGCTGAAGGCTATTCCAGTATCGGAGTTCCAGCAATGCTATGATGAATGGAAGAACCGTCTCCAGCGCTGTGTGGCTTCCCAAGGGAACTATTTTGAAGGAGACAGTATCGCATTATAATATTCTTTGAATAAAACATTGAAAAAAGATCAGTCTCATTACTTTATTTACACACCTCGTATATATATATATATATATATATATATATATATATATATATATATATATATATATATATATATATATATATATATATATATATATATATATATATGTTCATATGCATTTAGGACGCAATCTTGAAGCAATATCTTTGAAATTTTGTAAATAGGTAGTTTCGCATAATATCTTCGAAGGAATTGGTTTTGGATCCAATTGGTTGGGGGGTTGATTCCCCTGGGGGGAAATGAATCTTGTTTACACGACAGAAGGCGCAATTTTGTAGCAATAAGGTTGAAAGTTTGTATCTAGGTAGTTGGTTTTGGTTTGAATTTATTGAGGGGTTGACCCCCGGGAGAAGAAATAAATCTTGTTCACACGATAAAGATCGCAATTTCAGAGTAATAGGGTAAAAAGTTTATAAGCACATATTTTCGAAAAAAAAAGTAGGTATATACGATAGAATGCGCAATTTTGTGGCTATAAGGTTGAAACTTTGTAGATAGGTATGATATCTTGGATGGTATTTATTTCGATATGAATTGGTTGGGGGGTTGACCCCCGGATGAGGAAATAAATCTTGTTTACGCAATAAAGGGCGCAATTTTATAGCAATAGGGTTGAAAGTTTGTAAGTACGTAGTTTCATATGATATCTTGGATGCAATTGGTTTTGGTACGAATTGGTTGGGGGTTGACCCTCCCAGGGAGGAAATAAATATTTTTTACACATTGGAGGGCGCAATTTTTTTTGGACAAAAATTATTATTGAATAAATAGATTTTCTAAACTGGATACGTTATGAAAACCTGCTCTTCTAATGCAGCTCGCTGCGATAGAGTTTTTGTCATTTATAACTAGAGCACCTTGTGTTGCACAAAGGAGAAGAGAAAACAAATTTTGACTGAGAAACCTTAATTTCGTATTTGAAATATCTATCGATTTAAAAATTCCTCTGATAAAAATTTCTGATCTATACACATTGCTAGATTTTTTTAATCAATACATAGTACGAAGCAAGAATAATTTTTAATTTTCTTAATTTTGAAACAAATTCATTTCAATTTTTCTATCGTTTTCAGAACAAATCGTTACAAAAAGCGTGGACTCTGTGTTATTCCCACAAAATATGGTATATCATTCAATGCTACCTTCTTGAATCAAGGAGGTGCCTTAGTTCTGGTATATGCCGATGGGTCAGTTTTGATTTCGCATGGAGGAGTTGAAATGGGTCAAGGACTGTATACTAAAACACTTCAAATTGCAAGTAAAATCTTCGGAATACCAATTTCAGATATTCACATCAGTGAAACAAGTACAGATAAAGTTCCTAACACTTCGCCAACTGCAGCAAGCACAGGTTCTGATCTGAATGGAATGGCTGTATTGGTACGTTAAGAATTGTAATTTTGAATTGAATTGGCATTTACTTGATGAAAGTTCACTTTATAACTTTATAAAGAAATAAAAAACTAACTTTTCACAGGTTGAAATAAAAATCTATTGAGTAAACGCCTCATTTAGAGGACAAAATACAAAATGGCAATTTCAGAAGTTTACCCACTTATCTCCGAGAAAAGTAGAGTATTTAACAGTTTTTCGTAATCCCATACTGTTATTTTGATTTTTCGTAATCCCATACTGTTATTTTGATTTAACGGTATTCAGATGACAATTGAAAAGTCAGTGTTAACGGCCGCCGGCCGTTAAGAAATCACTTCTTCAAATATTTATTTCAAAACATCATTCTGCTTACAATAACAACATTGAAATCTTGGTCCACAGCAAGTTGGGAGAATAAACCTCTGATTTTCATTTCGAATAGGCTAATAATACATCTTCATTAACCACCTTCACATTCTTGCTTTTACGCCACATTTCAAAATTTTCATATTCTTTTTGATATCGGTCTTGAGTTATTTTCGGCAGTTAATCAACGCTCGCTGCACTGCACATGATTCTCCCAATATTTCTAAAGGAATTTGATTTTGTTCCTCAACTTCATCAATTTCATCCATGGTCGTCGTTAAAGCGAACTTGAGAACACAAAAAACTGACGTTGTTTATAAAACTGTCAAACTGTTCCATGACAACAGAGTGCACGACGTTGGGATTTTTCTGTAGAATTGCGAGGTACGGGGTTTTTTCTTTCTTCGGAATCAAAATATAATCTTTCAACGGGATTACGAAAAATTTTTAACGACACACGGCCGATACGCAAATAACGGATTCGGTTAGTTATAATCCTCGGCTGCGCCTCGGATTACAATATCCAACCTCATCCGTTATTTGCTACATATCGGCCTTGTTACGTTAATAACTATAACGGTATTCAGATGACAATTGAAAAGTCAGTGTTAACGGCCGGCGGCCGTTAAGAAATCACGTGTTCAAATATTTATTTCAAAACATCATTCTGGTTACACTAACAATTATAATAAGACTAACTATTTATTTATTTGAAAAGTAATTTGACAATTGCTATTATTTGAAATGTCTATCTTATTGATTAGAGATTTACCATCTATAGCAACAGTTTTTGAACTTTTTGTCGGTGAAGCCTCATTATTATGAAAAAGTTGTCTCGTTATCTTCATTCTCTTCGAAACTGAATCTTCCATATACGACTCCGCCACCGCAGAGGAGTCCCAACCTACAAGTTCTTTTACCGATAGTAGATCGCCACCATTTTCTACAAGCATGGTAGCCGAGGATCTGCGAAACGAGTGCCCTGTGTAGAGCTGAGGGTTTTCTAATTTTAAGAATGCTGCAATCTGAAAATAAATTTCTGTTGGTAATACTCTAATATGGTGCAAGATTTAAAATAACTAACCTTGAAATGTCAATGTTGTCATAAACTCTCAAAGCAAGTTTGAACATTGAAATCTTCGTCCACAGCGAGTTGGGAGAATAAACCTTCGATTTTCCTCTCGCATAGGCTAATAAAACATCCTCATTAACCACCTTTACATTCTTGCTATTACGCCAATTTTCAAAATTTTCATATTCTTTTTTATACCGCTATTGAGTTATTGCCGGCAGTAAATTAACACTCGCTGCACATGATTCTTCCAATATTTCAAAAGGAATTTCATTTTGTTCCTCAATTTCATCCGTAGTCGTCGTTACAGCGAACTTGCGAACACAAAAAACTGACGTTGTTTATAAAATTGCCAAACAGTTCCATGACAACAGAGTGCACGACATTGGGATTTTTTTTCAGAAATACGAGGTATGGGGTTTGTTTTTTCTTCGGAATCAAAATGTAATCTTCGAACGGGATTACGAAAAGTCTTGAACGACACACGGCCGATACGCAAATAACGGATTCGGTTAGTTATAATCCGAGGCGCAGCCGATATTTGCTACATATCGGCCTTGTTACGTTAATAACTATAACATACCTGGGCAAACCTTCCGAAAACATGAAATTGTTTTTTTATAAACAAAATTTCATATAAAACCAGCATTGAAAAATTGATTAAAAACAACAAATCAAAAAATCATAGAGATCAATGTAATGGTGTTTATAGACTCGACTGTAACGATTGTGAAAAATTCTATATAGGACGTACAATTAGAAATTTCAAAACTCGAATACACGAACACCAACGTAGCTATATTAAGCAGAAAACTGACTCCAATTATGCGTGCCATCTTATTCAAGAAAACCATACCTTTAATCACAATTATAATATATTACAATTAGAAAATAGTCTCCATAAAACCAACTGTTGGGAATCCCTATACATCAATAAATATAAAAATTCCGGAAACCTAGTTAACGACCAGATTGAAGTCAACTCTTCTCCTCTCCTTAAATCTGTTCAATGTACCTAGTAATAGCTCTGAATGAATTGCTTATTGTTATTTAGTTTCTCTAGAAACCCCTCTGTTATATTCAATTTTCGTATAAATAGATTGTTTTGTAATACCATAGTTTAGTACGAGATGAAGTCAATGTTATGACGAAACGCGTTTACTCAATAGATTTTTATTCCAACCTGTGAAAAGTTAGTTTTTTATTTCTTTATAAAATTGTAATTTTATCGAAATTTCGAATTTTATATTTCAAAATAATCATTAGGTATTATTGAAGTTACAGAGTGTATATTTTCAAGTCAGTAGGTACGTATTCTTGCGAAGGAATTCTGCATTTTCGATCTAAGCGGTGAATTGTTGTTTGTTTCCAATAAACTTGCTAGAGGGCGCTCTGGGTTGTTATCCAGACAGTGTTACCGTCCACGATTTGTATTGGGGAATAATTTTAAAAATGTTAATTCAAAAAATGTTAATTCGAGTCGAATAAGCTGCACTGATGAGATCTAATAAGATCGAAACAGCTGTATGCAGATTTTCAGTCGGGGTGAGTTGACGTTTTCTATAATTCATCGTTGGATTTTGAATGTAGAATTTCTGTTGCAGTTTACGTATAACCAGCTCCATTGGAAAGTTGTTCGGTAATTTTTTAAATTACTGAAGAATTTTCCTTGTTCACTTTATGTAGGTTATGTATGAATATTGAAGTTATTCACAGATTTTTGATCATCAATTTGTCATGATCACGAACTGGTATTCAACTTATTTTATTATCATCTTATATCTAAGATTGGCGAATTGAGAGAGAGGTTAAAAGCAATAACAGCCTAATATCCGTGTTTTTTACTTGTAGAATATTTATTCCGAAAATTATGAATTATATATCAGTGTACCTTGATAACGCGTTTGCGAATGTCGACAAAAAAACACTTGAGCAGCATAGCTTTGTCCCTTTCGCGATATTCAACAATTAACTTTAAAAAAATATTCTTCAATAATTTAAAATAATCAAACAATATTACAAGGGAGCTGGTTATCTATATAAATTCCGCGACGCTAAATCTTGAGTCGGGAGGACTTTATATTTTCTATAGTTGACTGCATTGTGAATGCAGATTTTGCGTCGCGGAATACATATATCCAGCTCCCTTGGAAAATTGTTATTTTAAAAATTTGATAATTTTAAAAATTATTGTTCACTGTATGTGATAAATTGAATTGACTATGGTCAAGTAGAATATTTTTCATGGATTGATTGTTAATTCATATACAAATTTTCAACCTACTGACTCAATTTAGAGGGGATTTAGAATGCAAACATTTTATATTTATATATATATATATAATATATATATATATAATATATATATATATATATATATATATATATATATATATATATATATATATATATATATATAATAACATACCACCTTCGTTATCTTCTCGAAGAGACATATTTGTGAAAATCGCCGACACACGTCAACACATATATTGAGGAGACACGTTTTTCACTTAAAACTGGACTTCGCCCTTTCAACTCCTCAACTCCCAGAGCCACACCAAAATTTTGAAATGAAACAAGGGGTCGAATGATACATCATTTTGAAGGGATT